>JAOTRA010000034.1:2535863-2552723 GCA_026260255.1 Pseudolaguvia tuberculata
GTGTGTGTGTGTGTGTGTGTGTGTGTGTGTGTGTGTGTGTGTGTGTGTGTGTGTGTGTGTGTGTGTGTGTGTCACATGTCACATGCAAGTTTAGTGAAGAGGTTTGTCTTCAGGCGTCTTCAAGAGAGAAAAGTCTTGAGGCAGATTGTCCTCGAAATCTAGGAGGTGGAACAAGACTTGCAGTGCTGGTGGATCTGAGAGAGCGAGGTGCGATGCGCGGGGTGATTAGTGTTTAGAGGTAGGGTGCTGCAGTGGTCTTCTTGGCTTTGTAGGCTAGTATCAGTGTTTTGAACCTAATGTGTGCAGCTACTGGAAGCTGTGGAGAGCGCCAATGGAAGGCGCTCAGCAGTGGTGTGCTGTGGTGTGTGAGAACTTGGGCAGATTGAAAACGACACGAGCAGCTGCATTCTGGATCATCTGCAGAGGATGGATCGCATTTAGAGGTAGACCTGCTAGAAACGAGTTACAGTATAACACTTTGAGATAATTAGAGACTGCATAAGCAACTGAGTAGCCTGAGTGGATATGAAAGGTCAAACCTCCTGATGTTGTGGAGGACAAACCTGCAGGATTGTGTAACATTAGCAATATGTGATGAAAATGATAAATTATTGTTCATAGTAACCCCAAGGTCGAGAGCAGTAGTGACCCCGAATTAGAGAATAAGCTAAGTTTATAGAAGATAAACCAATAAATGAATGAATGAATTATTGACTAATGTAATATTTTCTATTTTATCTTAACAAAATAGCATGTTTGTCATTTTACCCTCTTTTCTATCCTCCGTCTATATGCTAGCTAGTAGCAGAAATCTTCCTTAGAAATATTCCGCGAATCGCTTTATCACATTTGTGTGTAACTACCGTTGCACTGGATGAAATTTGTCATCTTTTGTTGCTCAGTACTGTAAAGAACAGAACTCCCAGGAGCTGGTCCCCCTGAGAACAGAAGTTTATGGATGTACTCAAAAATCTTTTCTTTTAAAAGAAGGAAGATTAAATATTAAATATTCTAGACCATGAAGATGGAGTGGGTAGAATGGTCTCAGGTAATGTAACTCACTTAACCATTAAAATCTTCTTTAATTACAGCTACACACACACACACACACACACACACACACACACACACACACACACACACACACGCGCACACACACACGCACACACAGATCGTCCCGGTTTTAACCTGCAGAAAAAATCTCATTTGCTGATTCATTCACATCCTTAAAACATTTCATTGTCTAGTTTATAGAACCCCCCCCCCACCCCCCAAAAAACCTCAGTAAAGATTTCATGTGTTTTATAGGGAGAAGAATCTCCCTTATTCCATTACTGAACGTTAAAGTCTTTATTCAAAAGCATTACAAACACATGTGATTTCCAACATTTTCTTCCAGATTTATTATATAACAGTATTAGCTCACTAATACTCAGATAAGGAGGTCTGGACTGTAGTTGGTGTTCCAGTTTATCCGGATGGGGTTCAGTGGTGGAAAGATCAGAACCTTGGTGTTTTTTCACTTTAATAATAACCCAGCATGTGATAATGGAAGTCAGCGGTTTTGTGCTCACCATCACTGAAGAGTCTCTTAGTTCCTGTGAAGGAAAAATGTAGACAACATTCTAGGGGTTTCCAGGTTTGTAGCAACAGTTTGGAGAGGAACCACACATTGATCTGATGGTCAGATGATGGTCACAAACGTTTGGCCATATCATTTGGAGGTTATTATAAGGAAAAGCTTAAGATTTAATAGAGAATAAAAAGGTAATTTTTAACAATCACATTTGGATGCAATGGTTGTGTCCCAATACTTTTGTTTATACAGGCTGCATTTACATTGCATATATAAAATGGAATCAATTGCAACTATTTTCTCTAATTGATAATTGTTATTAGTATTTGGAGGTCACTCTTATCCAGACTCACTTACATTTGATCTCTTTTCTACAGCTGCACAATTAAGGGCCTTGCTCAAGGGAGCCTATCTCAGCTTACATGAGACACAGAGGTGGCTTGGTGGAGCTGGGAATCTTTTTGGTATCTGTCCATCACCTTAACCACTTAGCCACCCCTTTACGTGTTCATTCATTCAATCATCTTCTTACCCACTTATTTCCTAATTCGGGGTCACAGGGGTCTGCTGGCGCCTATACCAGCAGGGGGGTACAACCTGGACGGGTTGCCAGTCCATCTCATGGCAATAAATACATAGACAAACAACCACTCATACACACATTCACTCCTATGGGCAATTTAGAATCACCTATCGACCTAAATTTTGGACTGTGGGAGAAAACCAGAGTGCCTGGAAGAAACCCACACAAGAGCGGTCAGAGCATGCAAACTCCACACAGAAAGATTCCTAGGCCTGGGAATCAAACCCGGGACCTTCTTATTGTGAGGCAACCTTGCTATCCACTATGCCACCACGCCACTCTTCCTTTATGTGTTATCAAGAAAAAAAGTTAGGCCTCGTTTGACATGTAAGCAAACCGATCGGTATGACGTCTTTAATGGTATGACGTCACCTAAGAGCAGGACACTAACTGTATGTAAAGTAGAACAACTTAGTGTTTTGATTATTGAATGTCTGTATAGTAGGGGAAAAAGGCCGAGTGTCTTAAATATAATACAGAATGAAGTAAAATAATTATTAATCCGTTTATTAGTCCATTGATCCTCGCGCCCTTTTACTTCCGGTCAGGAAGTCTCCCTTGCGTTATAGTGCCGTGTATAGTGTAACTGTAGATATCGGATAAGGGTCCGTTTTAGATAATTATTACAACGAAAAGGTCCCGGGTTCGATTCATGGGTAAGGCTTGCGTGAGTTTTCTCCGGGTACTTCATGCCTTTCGCCCTATGTGCGCTGGGATAGGATTCAACAGACACTTGCGACCCAGAATTAGGGTTATATGAATGAGTTAGAAGATGAATGAGTCAATAAACGAATGAATCAATAAATGAACGAATCAATAAATGAATGAATCAATAAATGAACGAATCAATAAATGAATGAATCTACGTAGAAACGCAATTCGAGCGTACAAGACGACCGAGAATAAACCTGCAACAGACGCACGGCGACCTGCACAGTGGGCCAATCAGCATTCGCCGATTTACATACAGCTATTTTATACTAGTAATTTTAACTTTTTAAATCAAATTATTTAAACTTTCATCGCCGTTTCCTCTGTTTTATAATGATTTTCGCAATTTCGACCTTATTCTCCATTTTATTAGCGTAACTTTATTTAATTTTTTCGTTCAACGAGGAATTAAAAGCTATTTTATTTGTAGTATTATATTTATATAATACGGTGTGTGTCCGAATATAAAAACGGAATTAAAACCGCAAATAACAATTGGAAATGTTTTATTCTGTTGTTTTATTATTGCTCTTTAGACGGTTCACGTTACAGGAAATGAAGTCTAACACCAGCAAGTCCCCAATGAGCCCGGGCCAGGCGTTACCATAGCAACGTGTCTACACGCGCACCAACTTTTAACACCAGTGTGACGATTTGTATCGATCGAAACACACTTTGCAACCTGAGAGTAAAACTAAAAAATTCATTCATTCATTCATTCATTCATTCATTCATTTGAATAATATTAAATGAAGAGAATGAATGAATGATTAATTCGCTTCCCGGAACACTGAGAAAGGAACAGAGAGCTTTAGAACGGGATCCTGTTAAAGGTAAATACGCTGCCATATTTCTTTGCTAGCTTTTGTTGATCAATATTTAAGATCGAGAGGGATGTAATAGTTCTACGTCATCAAGTCCAATCGAACCTTTATTTCCTTAAAGAAATAATTATTAAACAATGAACATTAATATATATATGTATATACTGTAATAGCAACATTTCAATGTTTATAAACGTATAATTCATCTAACACCAACTCCAAAACTCTACATCTGTCTGTCTGTCTGTCTGTCTGTCTGTCTGTCTGTCTGTCTAACATATATTCGTTTCTTTGATTAGGGAGGCACGGTGGCGTAGTGGTTAGCACGGTCGCCTCACAACAAGAAGGTCCCAGGTTCTATTCCCGGGCCGGGGAGTCTGCGTGTTCTCAGAGCGCTTGCGTGGGTTTCCGGTGTTATTTCGGTTTCCTCCGACAGTCCATTAGGTGAGTCTAAAGTGTACATAGGAGTGTGTGTCAGTGTCTATTTGTCAGTGTGTAGCCCTGAGATGGACTTGTGACTTGTCTAGGGTGTGTCCCTGCCTCTTGCCTTATGTGCACTATGATAGTCTCCAGCAGACCCCTTTGACCCCGAATAAGGGAATAAGCGGGTCAGAAGATGACTGTATGAATGAATTTCTTTAAATACTGATTAGGGCAGATTGTTGGTTTGCATGTTCTCTTGGGATTACTCCAGGAACACAGGTACACATGTAGATTGGTGTGTGTGACCCTCTGATTGACTGGCGACTTGTCCAAGGTGTACCTCCTCCTGCATTTCACCCTTTTGATAGTCTCCATCAGACCCTGTGACCCTGAATAATGTAATAAGCGGCTAGAGAAGATAAATGAATGAATAAAGAATGAGTAAATGAAGCGATGGCTTAGTGTTTAAGGTGTTGGACTGATACCAGAAGACAGGGGTTTGATTCCCAGCACTATCAAACCACCACCTTTGGGCCCTGAGCAAGGCCATTAACACCCAATTGCCCAGCTGTATAATTAGAAGATACATGTAACTGGCTCTGGATATGAGCGTGTGCCAAATGCTGTAAAGGTAAATTAACGATTAGACTTATAGTATGCAAACAATCAAGGCTTGACAATAATCCCCCAAATAAAATTCTGTTAAGGGAGCATACTAAATGTTTACCTACCTAAGTGCACTCAATTTAATGAGTGGACAGGAAGTGAATCCCAGTGTGCAGACAGGTCAGTGCAATAAAGGTGAACACAATGACTAGGGGGAAGGTGGTATTTAGTCTAATGTTTGAGACCCAAATTTAAGGTTGCTTTCTATTCCTGAGCATTTATTCTTCCACAGCTCTGAATTACAGCAACGGAGAACTATTTGTTCCTACAGAGAAAACAATGTTTCACTTTATCGTATACCTGACAGATACGATTGTTGTCTACAATTTGGCTAGCTAAGCTGATATCGTCAGCAGAAGGAAGTCAACGTGATTTACGGGATTTTCAAGCCTTTTATTACCTGACTGCTGAGTCTGGCTCCAACCGTGCCGGAGCATTGATCAGTCAATTAACATGATGTAGTGCCAGCAATATACACTTTCTACCAACGTTCAGAATCACAGCGTTTCAAAGCCTTTGTGGTTTCTATTGGCAAGACTTTGTCTCCAATAATCCTCCACTGTCAACAGTGTTACTTTTGTACGCTCAGGTACTTGCTGAGTCTCAACCGAGACTCCGAGCTTCACCAGCTCATATTAATGTTATTGATCAATGTCAGCTTCGCCGCCTCTCAATTCTGATCTAAGGGGAGTTTGACTTTCTGCCTTCAGCTTATAGACTTATAGTAAATGTTGTTTTTTTCCCATTACCGACTCTGTCTCTGTTTCCTTCCTGAGCTTTGACTGTAATAACTCGTCTGCTTTATTACGTACAGTTTTCAAAGAAACCTGACAAACCGACTCGAACCCTCAATAATCACAATGACGCTGCCAGTGCTGACAACTGATAGCAGGAAAAGAGGGTGATGGTGACATCATATGAAGCTGATGGCTTTTCTCTCTCACTTCCATTACCTGATCATTGTTTCTATTGTTAATACATTTGTCTCAATATGATATGTTTCTGGTCCTGCTGGTTATTTGCATGCAATTAATGTTGGTGCTTTATTGTTTTCGCAATATGCTCAGATTGTCAAGACCTGATTGAAATAAGTTCTGCACAATATATATCAGAAATGCTAATTGGCATATGTACGCATGTCAAAACCTTTAACATGCTTTTATAATGAGCTAATCTTGATAAGCTGAGCCATCTCGAGGTACTGCTGCCAACGATTTAGCATCTGAAAGATATGGCAGTATTTTTGATTTAAAAGAGATCAACATATGCAGACTGCAGTCGTCTGTAGAACATGGAAATCTCAAATGGTAGCGCAAAGTGGGAACAGTACAAATCAGGCAAAAGTGTTTGCATAGACATATAGAAGTTTTAATAATATTGCATCACATATCGAATATCAAATTATTTAGCTTCAATATCATGCAGCCCTAAATAAAATAATAATAATAATAAGTATAATAATAATAATAATAATAACTAAAGTTGCATTTTATATACACTGTGTAATCCAAATGATCGCTTTAGATCTGTACTCCACTGTACTGGGTTATCTCTGAGGAATGATATGCATTATAACGATATAATAAAAGAATATATAATACACTATAAAACATTTATGGACACCTCACTAGCACACACACATGAATGTGTGAACCTTTGTAATGTAATGTGTTGCGTTGTAATGTTACATTATTTTTTTTTACACTTTCTCCAGCATGACAATGCCTCTGTGCACAAAGAGACATGATCTGCTATAATAGAAGTAGAACAACTTGATATTTCATACGGATGTGTTGGTCAGGCGTCCTAATATTTTTGTCTATGCAATTTAAAAGAAATTTGAACATCCAATCAGCGGCTTTTAGCTGATATATAAATCAAAGATTGATTGTGATATTGCAGATTATTTATTATTTGAATTTTTTATTTCTTCCTAGTTGAACTGACAACATTTTATATACAGTCTTTGTAACATAACTACTTTTTGTCCACCAATTGAAATGAGTTAGTCAACTTAATATTGACTATAATAAAGGCTAGCTATCAAACGCTAACTTTTAATAGGCACACTGTGGGTAATGCATTTAAAAAGATTTGAGAAACTTTTAAGGGTAATATAATTACAGACGATTCTTGGCTTATGCCAATTTTTGATTCTGTTACAGCGGCATAATTTAATATGTCCGAGCCGGAGACGCTACTCACGTCTTCTAGCGAATCAAAACTCTTTGGCACAGGACAGAACCCAGACGAGCCTGTACTGGAGGATTCAGACACACAGCCTGCAGGTACGAGAATGAAGGTTTCCCACAGGTCAGAGGGATTTCATAACTCCACTGCAGTGAGAAACTGATTAAATGTCAAGATCTATTTTTTACCTTTCTTATTTTTCTCCCCTCTGATTATGCATACAATACAATTGCATATGGCGGCACGATGGTTGTGGTTAGCATGGTCGCCTCACAGCAGGAACATCCTGGGTTCGATTCTCGGTCAAGGAATCCTTCCATGTTCTCCCCATGCTTGAGTGTGTTTTCTCCGGTGTACTCCGGTTTCCTCCCACAGTTCAACAGCATATACATTAGGTTGATTGTTGATTCTGAATTTCCTAAAGGAGTGAGTGTGTGTGTGGTTGTTTGTCTATGTGTGGCCCTGCAATGGACTGGCAACCTGTTCCTGTCCCCTATAAGCGCTGGAATAGGCTCCAGCAGTCCTCAGTGACACTGAATTAGGGAATATGCGGGTTCGAAAAGGATTGAACGAATGAACAATTGCATATAGTATCTGTTTCTATATTGTCCTAATCTTCCACAGTTTTATTAATAAAACCTTTTTCCTTACAGTGATATAATATGACTTATTTTCCTGTTGTTTCTACATGTCCATGTGATAGTGGAAGCTCAAAACGAAGAGACAGTTTCATCAGTGTCAGAGGAAGAGGAAGTGTGCACCAATGACCTGGTAATTCACTTATTTATGCTAAATTAGAATCTCCTTAGCCACAGTCACTGATGAATTACTTCACACTCATTGGGATTCTCATCTGATTGTAAACTGCAATTCACAATTTCTCTTGCCTCAGGCATTGAAGCCTGACCGCCTCGCATACTAAGCGGGACTCTTTTTGTATTTGTGTTACTAAGGCTTTTTGGTGATGTGAGAGAATTGTTGATTCAGTGCCTCACAAACATTGTAGGCTGTAAGGCTCTGCTGGACCATCTTCATTTACTACGCCTCATTGATCAGACCAATTCGGCAAACGCTCACAGGTCGGCCAATAAAAATATCACTTTCCTCCCACCAGCTGCTCTCGGTCAGAAATGAAATAGAAAAATCCATTGTGGAACTGTAATCTATACACGTAAATGAGCGCAATAGACCTTTTATCATTTTAAACTGGGAATAAAACTCGCTTACTACAGTGCCTGAGGAGCAGCAGAGGAAAAATAACCCAGAATGCACAGGGTGTGAGGGAGGGAATGGGTCAGTGAACCTTCTGCTACTCTATCCTTGGCATTGCTGACATTAATAGAAATAATTATAGCCCTCTGGCTGGTAAAAGAGCAATGGCATTTACATGGCGCGATCCTGCCACCCCTGCTGGGGGACCCTGTAGAAGTGACAGATGGCAACCAGAGAGAATTACAGATTTATTATGGGTTATGTTATACTGCCATTGACACTGAACGTTCTTAGACAAGGGTCAATACCATTCAAGAAATATGCTTTTTGTTATGTTATTAAAGATAATAACTAGGCCTTGGGGAAAGTAAAGGAAATTTGTTTATAAAGTATGTGCCACTTTGTCATCAGCTCCAGCAGAGGGTATCCAAAGTAATGAAATGTATAAATGATGTCACTTACAGTCGTGTTTATCTACAGTATCATCTTGAAGGAAGAGGAAATTGCCAGATGTTTTTATACATTTTATATTCTCACCTTATTTCATATATGGAGTTTTTGTTTACACACTAAAACTTGCTAATATGGTAGCTACTTCCTGTTTTCCCAACTTACTCTAATAATCAGCCATTATTGAGAGTTGGTTGTGACAAATAGCATTTTGCATCATGAAAATATTTGAGTTTTTGGAACTGGTTTAATTTACATTTAGGGCATTTGGTAGACGTTCTTATCCGGCACGATTTCATGGTGCTAGGAATTAACCTCAGGTTTTCCTGATATCATCCCAACACCTTAACCACTGATCTACCACGTTTCCCATCAGACGTAGGTTGTGGTGATTCCGTCTAGCCATGTTGCTGCATGTGCAATGATATGAGAAGATTAATGAGAGATTAATTGTACAATCCTTTGGTATATTGTTGTCTTGCCATGTACTTATTTTATAAGGTTTTTTGTCGATGGACCATTGTGTCTCGATTTATTGCTAAATATTTTACTAAATGAGTTTTGCATACTTTCTTCTGTAAGACTGGACTGTGCACAATAACTTCTCGGTTTTCATTGGTACTTTACAGAGGGACCTATTTAAAAGACGATTGGCCTTGACAGGATTATCGAAGGTTTCCTGGTCAGATGAAAACAATAGGACGTTGGATAAGTTCATCACCGATGCTACTATCAAGCTTCTCATTATTTACATCGACCCTTCCATTGATCTGCGTGTGCAGTACACCATGCCAAACCAGGTACTGCCAGTTCTATTCTGGGATGCGGTGACATTTTGATGTTGGATCAAGGTAGCAGTCGTACATCACCGCAGAAGATACCGCAAATTATTCTTGACATAAAAATCTGTTTTGTGTTTTTCGTTATTTCTTCCCTCCCCCCCCCTCCCCCCCCCCCCCACCTCCTTTATGTGATATCGAATATGCAAGACGTGCAATTCCAGTGCATCTGGCATTTTCCTTTTTAGTCTGTCACCCATTAGTGTAGGTAGTGAAAAATTCTGGTTATCCATTAGAACTGGGACATTTGAAATATTACCTGTGTTATTCTTCTCAGCTACATCGCTTTCTTTCTCACACACAGGTGGTGGAGCAGCTGGCCTACTTCATACGCACGGAGGACTCTCTGATTATGGAGGAGACTTTTGAGAGCTGCATGCAGTTCGGTACAGTGCGGGGAGGGGGTATAGAAAGCCTGCTGAGGCTAATGAACGGGATTCAGGCACCACTGGTCAGTCGCAGTACAGACTGGCCAGAGAGCATCAAGAACTATTATATATCTCACACGCACCGCTTCATCACCTACCTCACAGGTACGTGACAAGAAATTAGTGAGGACTTTAGAAGCTCTTGTGGTCCTAATGCAAGATAAAAACAATACCAGGTTTCTACTCTTATGAGCTACCAATGCATTTGTTATTTGTTTAAAGGATGACCTGTTGGTTCTGGTTCTTTTTTAAATATAGAATAAAAGCTAAAACTGTACAAATATCTTATATAATTCAAAATACATGTATGTATAATTCTATACATATACATCAAAAAAAGCCCCATAGAATAAGGAAGAATGAAAAAATTCCATAGTACTGTTTTAATTTTTTCTATTTTACCAAAGAACATGTCTTATTGTTATTGACGTTACCTGTGGTAAATACTGAAGTGTGTGTTGTTATAGTAAATACTGTAAATGAAATTATTTGGTAGATTCACACTGAATTTGAATAACATCTGTGTAGATTCAGATGTGACATTGTGAGAATTATTTTAATGATGGTGGCGGTGGGCTTTTTGCCGTTATTGATTGGATAGAACAGTAAGTGGAATGAACGAGAGAAGGGTGATGAGATCAGTGTGCAAACCCGAATCAAACTTGGGATACACAGTATGCAGCCATTGAAGTCAGGGCAACCCCCCCCCTCCACTATGCTATCATACCTCATTTATTTATTTATTTATTTATTTATTTATTTATTACCATATCGATAACTCTAATGCTGAAGGCTAAACATTGATTGATTTTTATGCAGCAACAATTCTACATTGAAATTTAGTCACAGGAAAGTAATGTCCAGAATTTAAAGTGCACTTATTTATTTCCTTCTTGAAGGGCAGGTTAGATCACAGTCCATCGATCTTTTTTCACCTTTTTACTAGACCTTTGGAATTGCTCTTCACATTGCAGTTAGAGAATCACTCTTATCTCATTTGCCTGAGCCTAACGCTAATAATCATATTTCAGAAATCAGATTCTTTTTGTCTATGTTTATCTTAATCACTATAGGCCAGAAAGATCCAGAGCTAGCTCTCTCTTAAACCTTCTTATGAATGCAGGCCTAAGACTCGTTACACTACCAGCCATTTATAGGTAATCACCCAACACAGTCCCATGTGATGGTTCAATCATCAGACCAATCATACCAATCAGTGCACCAACGTTACCTTTTACACAGCTTGAGTAAACACAAATCACAGCCCCACCAATCAAACACTATTCTTAGCTAGGGAAAAAAAAACGCACTGAACCCGATCTAATCAGAGAGCCATTTCTCTTCTCTTTTATCATTCTCCCTAATATCTGTTCTCTCATTAAATACACATTTCTGCAGGTGTAATTGGTGTGATTAGCTATAAGTTTATACAAAAAGGTTTTGTATAAAAAAAATAGCCAGTCAAAAAAACTATATGAAAGATCCTATAGTATTGCAGAGTAACCATATTATACGAAATATAAGATAGAAATTACAATAGTGATGATTTTACTACGCTTCTTATAGTAACTCTACTATAGTGAAATGAACACTTGAATTACTATAATAAATAGTTTATATGAACTATATTCTATTGTATGTGTGAGAATCTTCACAGCATAAATCGCAGCAAAAAATTATATCAATGCAACACACAAAATCCCTAAAATCAATGAACCCAAAGCTTTAACAAAGTAACTCCTTCAGTAAATATTATAATATCATACCGTCCAGCAAACATCTAGTTTACCAATCTATTTAATAATAATTCACTAGAATGAATAGTATAGTACACAGCATTAACATGGAATAAATACTTACTGCACTACACACTGTACTACACTTTATTACATCTTACTATAGTAAATACTAAGGTATATTCCGGGATTTTGTCATGTGGAAATGTGTAGGAAGTGGCGTTGATTATTCTAACTCACCAACGAAACTCACCGAAGCGATAGCAACGCAGTCACAAAGTGAATCCCAGTGACTGATTGATTTACTCAGGTTAGTAAGAACAGAAGGAGAACTAATTCAGTTTAATGGCTTTATACTCAGCATATACCCAAAGCTATATGCATTTAACTTATTATGCCTGATCCAAAGCAAATTCTTTAACACCATTCAGAATGAAGCAATTCATAGAATAATATATCATTCTGGGAAAACCAGATATTGTAAACTCCCTCCTACACTGAAAAAGCAGAGCAGTCTACAGCTCCTCTCATTCATTCTTCAGATACGCACATCTCCAGCGTACACGTCTTTCTCATTGCCCTGTAAATGGATTGATTCACCTAGTTCTCGGCGTGGTCTGCTCCATGTTTGCTTATTATTTCCCTCTGTTGTATTCCACTTGCTTTTGTTCTGTCTGTAATACCCAATCGAATTTGGTCATTGTGTCCCTCTGCCCTTCCCTTATTCATTTTTACCCTTTAATAACCACCATCACAGAATAAGCCGGCAGTACTCACAGTCATTGTGATATTCCAGCCTTGTTTCCTGTAATCTTTTTATCATCTCTGTATATTAGTACAATTCCCCTCCCACTCTCTTCCTCTCCCTTTTATATTTTCTCTTCCTTAATTGCACTTCATACACATCTTTCAGGCCTTTCCTTCATTTCATGTTATTCAAGGTTTATGATTTCGATGAAGAGTTTATTGTCATAAGTTCTCTCAGCAGTCTATGACATAAATTAGGCATACAAGAAAGTAACAAACAGGACAAATAAAACAAATGATATGCATTAGTAAGTATGTAGAGTAACCTCTGTAGCATATACAGTAACATAGTCCAACATATGCCAGTTTATTCAGATTGGAAGGTGTGTGTAAGTGTGTGTCATGCTGTTGCCTCTGTGATTATGTTATTATCCACTCTAATGTTATAAATAAATATTATTCCACTCTTAATTAGAGGGGTCTTCTCAACGGCTCTTTACTGGCTCTCGCTTTACCAAACGATTCTATGTAAACCATATTGCCAAAGCTTTGTGGATACATTGCTATCAGATTCATTTATTGTTTACTGCAAATTCTGAAGCATACAGTTGTTTCGGATGTCTTTTCATGTTGTAACATTACGTTTTTCTTTCACTCAAATCATGAGACCCAAAAACTGTTCCGCCTTAAAGAAATGGCGTGTTCTGGAGGAAGTGGTAGCTCAGTGTTAGACCGCTACTCAGTTTAATTTCCAGCACCACCAAGTTACTACTGAACAAGTGGTAGCCTCCTACTGCTCAGTCGTATAATTAAAAAACTGCAGACACCCTTATCCCAAATGCCAAAAACTTAAGAGTTCTATACAGAGCCCTGAA
Source organism: Pseudolaguvia tuberculata (assembly GCA_026260255.1). Lineage (NCBI taxonomy): Eukaryota > Metazoa > Chordata > Actinopteri > Siluriformes > Sisoridae > Pseudolaguvia > Pseudolaguvia tuberculata. The sequence goes on from JAOTRA010000034.1 coordinate 2,549,124, forward strand.
CTTAACACCACCAAACACCTTTGGGATGAACTGGAATGCCGACTTCTTCACCTGACATTCATTATGAAATTTAATGAACATGTATTACACATTCAACTCAATTCAATTGTAGTGAAAATCCTTCCGAGAATACTAGGCCAATATGGGGCAAATCTGGAATGTTTGTAATAATCAGGTGTCCAAAAACGTTGGCCAATATTGCATATGTCAAACTTCCTTGTTCTCTAATCAACAATTCAAAGAGTCCTAAAAAAAAAAACAGTTGCTGAGAAACAAATAGTAGTAAAAGTGAAATGGTACTGAAAGTAAATTGTGGAATATCGAGACTCTTTATTACCACATATGTATTGCAATCAAATAAAAATATCCTTTTCCATCACTTTCCTTCACTTCCTTCATATCATTACAGTTCCCCTGGCTACAAACTTTATGTAACATAAAATTGATTTGCTGAGTAATGTGGTAAACGATGAGGTGTATTACGAAAGGTAATGTGATCATGTGCAGCATTATTAGCCTGTATTGTGCTGTGTTATTGCGCAGAGCCGCGTGTGCCCTCTTGGAGCCCATAAAGTCCTTTACACTCATCAATTACCATCGTGATGCTCGTTTCAGTTGTTTTCGGGTTCCTGCAACCCCGTAGTTTTAGATAAAACGTATCTATCTTCTGTCATAGCTTTAATTCCTAGAATCCAATTATTGTTGGTTTTCTCCTAGATGCCAGGTTTCGTCTTATGAGGAAAACAGTCCTTTATGTTCCTATGGAAGCCCTACAGCACAAAACAGAGGTGACGATCAAAGACAAAGAGATGGTAAAGAGGCTGGAGGGTAAGGATCAAAAAGGGTTTCAAGAGTAGGATGAGTTTTTAACAAAGACCTGATTTTGCTTCATCATGGTGTTTGCTTTTTTTCAGGGGTGATGATCCATTGGACTCGCCAGATAACGGAGGTGTTGAACATACAGGTGGCGATCGATGCAGGTGATCGCTCCGGTCTTCTGGATGAGATTACTTTCTGGATGCACCGCTGCGACGATCTCTCTGGCATCAGACAGCAGCTCCAGAAACGGGAAGTCTGGCACATTCAAAACATACTAAAGCTGGCTAAGTCCTCCTATGTGGATCCATTCTGTAACCTCGCCAAAGAAATCCAGGTACTGTATGCGTATGACAGGTTCGACGCTTCCCTTCTATGGAAATTTTGATTTTCGCTGATTTAAACCTCTGCAGGCAGTTATGTTGTTGGTTGCCTAAATAATAAATGAGCTTTTTTTTCTGGTTTTGAATCAAGTAGTCAAAGGGCAACTTCTAGCTGGAGACTTAAACCCCTAGCTTAATGCAGCATTAAGCCTCAGAGCTTCATTAAGTGTGGGCATTTCATAAACTCTCCAAAGGCCAAACCAAATCAATATTGTCAGACTGAAATAATGAGACATTCGATGTTGATTGACCCTGCTTTCCATGTAATTGCAGCTCTTAATGTTAGCGCTGTAGGGCAGAGAGTCAGCAGTATGCCCGGATCAGAGCCCTGTGACAGTAGATAAGCTTGGGTTTCTCTTCAAATTCTGATGGTGAATGGTGGCATTCCATTTAAATAAAGTATTGAACTGGCTGCAGTTGAAGTAGCGTACGGAGAAGGAAGTAGGTGCAGTGAATTTAGGTGTTGTCAAGCTGATTAAAAAGGATCGTGTTAACTGGACCCAATCGAATGTGAGGTTAAATCTAAATCAAATTGAATAAGAACTAGGTTCAGCTGATTTTCACTCAAATAGCATGGGATTGTCTCTGGCCATTGTTAATGGTTGCAATCGACTTTAACCATGACTGTCTTTTCCTGCAGGACGGTTATCTACAGGCCCAATCCAACGTGTCATTCCTGTGCCTGCTGAGGGAGCCAAGCGAAGAACTATCTCAGCTCAAACCTCGGCAGATAGCACACAAACTGGGCCACATTCTCAACCTGATCCGTTTCATCTGGGTGAACTCTCCCCACTACAACATCCCTGCCAGGATCACCGTGCTCTTAATCAAGGTACAACAAGGTGCCAGTGTTCTCCGTTGCACCTTCTTAACACAAAGCGTGTTTCGAAAAGCGCTGCTCAATGAGCCAAAGATAACGGCCTATTAATCTTCGATAAACGCTTCCTAGATCCTTTCCCACGTTTAAGCTTGTCAGCTTAACTGGACTATCTTTCTAAAAACACACAGACCTGCACAGTCATCAGTCCCACCTCTCCAATCTCTCTAAGCCCACACCCTCTACCACTAGCCTTCTCTTCCATTGCTTTGATTCTTCTCGCTTCTTTAAACACTTCAAAGCCTGCCAAGCTTCAGGTCCTGTAGATCATGTCGCATGTTCTTTAGATTATCAGGTGAGCGCCTGCTTTTGTGTGGTACAGGCTTTCCATTTTACACATTTTACCCATCCTTCTCCACTTTTTCAAGAGTGAAAGTAAAAACTCGAACCTCTCATAATTACATTCTGACCCTTCTGCTGAAATCATAAACTGTTGCATTCATCTGTGTATTCTTTTCTCTTTTATTCTCGTTTTTGATAACATATGGCAGGTTGGCCTGCTACAAACAAAAATCCTTTTCATATAGGTGGTGATAGAAACTCCTGTGTAAAACCCATGTTGAGCTCGCAACCACCTGCAATTTAATTAAACACTTTAAGTCTTGCGTTGTAACAAGAATACAATCATCTTGTATTATGTCAATTAAACCTCCTTTTTAACGTTCACAGAAAACCTCTGCTTTTGGAATTGAGTATTGAGCTGATCAGGCTTTCTAATTACTGGGCCAGAAAGTGTTGTGTTGTACTTTCAAGTGTCTTTTGTTCCTATTTTCCAGACTCAACTGGCCTTTTTGACATTTACATTTACAGCATTTGGCAGACGCTCTTATCCAGAGCAACTTACATTTTATAACTTTTATTTTTGCATAGCTGAGCAATTGGGGGCTAAAAACCTTGCTCAAGGGCCCACAGTGGTTGGCTTGATGGAGCTGGGAATCGAATCCTGGTCTTTCTGGTATAAGTCCAATGCCTTAATCACTAATCCAATGGCACCACTTCCTCACTTCGTTTTTTAATAAGTTGGATCCTCCATAATCTCAACCGTGGATGCTTTGGCTAGTACTCAGGCGAGGCTACAATATGCTTGTTTAATATACAGATTAATCAGTCTAACTTCAAAATAAAACAAGGACAATATTATCTAAGAACAAATTAATTTCACAACTTGCCTGGTTTTCATTTCAAAATGCCTAGGGGCTTAAATGGTTAAGGTGCGACATTGTTGATTAGAAGACCTGGGTTCAAACCCCACTACGGCCAAATTCACCAGTGTTTAATCCTCGAGTAACACCCTTAACCTCTCCTGATCCGAGGGCGCTGCATCATAGCTGACCCTGTGCTTTGATCCCAAACTTACTAAGATGGGATATGCAAAGAAAGAATTTCACTATGCTGTACAAAAAGTATGTGTGAGAAATAAAAGCATTTTCAGTTCACATTTGTACAGGGAGTTTGCATGTTCTCCCCGCGCTTGCGTGGGTTTCCCCCGGGTACTCCGGTTTCCTCCCACTGTCCAAAAACATG
>JAOTRA010000034.1:2562246-2579709 GCA_026260255.1 Pseudolaguvia tuberculata
CATTCACTCCTATGGACAATTTACAATCACCAATCTACCTCATCTGCATGTTTTTGGACTGTGGGAGGAAACTGGAGCACCCGGAGAAAATGCAAACTCCGCACAGAAAGATCCCGGCCCAGGAATCGAACCCGAGACCTTCTTGTTGTGAGGAGACTGTGCTATCCACTACGCCACCACGCCGCCCATGTATCTCATAGTATAGACAAATACTCATGTTTCTGCTTAGACAAACATGCTATTTTGGTAGTATAACCTGTGTTCAATGCCCTTCTGTACATCATTGACTGAGAGAATTGGGCTGTAACCCAGTGTAATCATGCTTTATCACAGCTCGTGTGGCGCTGTAACTGGTTTAAAAGGACACGACCCCAGAGTGAAGGAGAGGTGAATAACATAAACACAAACACGGCCTATCGCTTGTAATCACTGTTACACCTGAGACATTTCACACGGTCACCCGTGTGTCCTCCCGTGTGTACGGACAGGATATACATCACTAGAGGATTAAAACAGATCTGAACAGCTACCACTTTACCTCAACAACTTGTCTCTTTCTTTCAGCCATTCTTGTCTTTCTCAGTCTCAGTCTAAAGGAATTCACATAAACATTATTCGGGGATGGTTCTCTCCTGCGTTGTTTTTCCATTGGGGGCAACTTACTAACCTAAATTAATCCGTGGCTTGGACGGCTTTACACTTTTCCGTATGCTTAAGCCATTTTTAATAAACATTTAGCCCTGAGACTAATCGCAACATTATGATATTGACCACAGTTTATAGCAGACATTAAATCTACCGCATGCATTTTTGTTTCTCAAGGCTGTCCAGTACAGCACATACGGCAATAAAAGGGTTAAAGAAAGCAGACGTGCTGGGAATGGCAAGGCGTAAACATTCAGCAAGACTTTCTACTGCTGCAAATCTAAAGGCAGTCTGCTTGGAATGTAAAGTCCCATTGTATTTGTTTTGTATGTGTCCACTTCAGCTGGTTATTACACTGGTGCAATAACAAATAAAATTGTCCCAAAGATTGTCTGACAAACAGAAAAATAAAATCGTTGAAAAGGGCTATTAGCAATTTTCTACCGAAATATTTGCCATATATTTTTAAAAAATGCTAAAATATATTTACATCAATAGATTTTGCCTGTATTGTACAGAATATACATTATAGTATACAATTATACATTTAACTATATTATAGTATAAAATGAGAGCGGCACAGTGGCGTAGTGGTTAGCACGGTCCCGGGTTCAATTTCCGGGTCAGGGATCTTTCTGTGCGGACTTTGCATGTTCTCCCCATGCTTGTGTAGGTTTTCTCCAGGTTCTCCAGTTTCCTCCCACTGCACAAAAACATACGCTTTAGGTTGATTAATGATTCTAAATTGTCCATAGGAGTGAATGTGTGTGTAAATGGTTGTTTGTCTATGTGTGGCCCTCTGATGGACTGGCAAACTGTCCAGGGTGTACTCCTGCCTCTTGCCCTATGTGCACTGGGATAGGCTCCAGCAGACCCCCCGAGTAAGAAGTTAAAGAAAGGAATGAATAGTATAAAATATTGTATATTTCAAAATATTTAACACTATAATTTTCTCTGTTTGTTGCACATGTACCATCATATGAAGGATTTATTATTGGTGAGGAGAGGGGGGTTATCTTTATTGAGCAGATCGGACAGAAAGTAAAGAGACAGAGGGAAAAGAAAAGGTCCTTCCTAAAAAAAACTTGATTCTATTTCTAAAACATGTACGTGTAGCACGTTTTACAAATCAAGCAAGGAACATTAAATGAAGATCTCACTCAGGAATGGTGGTGGGACTCAAAACCAACAACTTAACCACTGCACGACCACAGACACCACCAGACTGTAAATACTATACAGTATAAATGGTTAAGATTATGTTTATCTTCACCTATCAAAGTTTATGAGTAGATAAAATCCTAAATTAAATCTGTCCATCATATAAAGGGATATTTTCCTGAACCTAAAATAATGGTCTCCCCGCGCTTGAGTGGGTTTCCTCTGGGGTACTTTGATTTCCTCCTACATGTACGTTAGGTTGATTAGCGATGTGTGTGGCCCTGCAATGGACTGGTGAACTGTCCAGGGTCTACCCCTGCCTCTCGCGATGAAATAGGCACCAGCAGACCAACCCTACCCCGAATGAAGGAATATGCGGATAAGAAGATGAACGAATGAACAAATGATCCTAAAATATATTTATTCATTCATCTTCTTACTTATTCCCGAATCCGGGGTCACAGGGGTCTGCTGCGCCTATCCCAGCGCACATAGGGCGAGAGGCGGGGGTACACCCTGGACGGACAAACATCCATTCACACACACATTCACTCCAATGGACAAATTACAATCACCAATCAACCTCATCTGCATGTTTTTGGGCTGTGGGAGGAAACCCACGCAAGCGCAGGGAGAACATGCAAACTCCGCACAGAAAGATCTCGGCCCGGGATTCGAACCCGGGACCTTCTTGTTGTGAGGTGACTGTGCTAACCACTACGCCACCGCGCCGACCTTAAGATATATTTACATCAATTAATCATATTTGTAATTGTAAAAAAATTAATATAAGAATAAATGTAAAATAAAGTATATATTGTCCCATGCAGATGAAAGAAAGAAAGGCAAGCGGCTGGAAAACACATCAGTCAATCCAATGATCGTCGCATCAGCTTCGTATCTGCATCTGTTTGGAAATAAAGCTGTCTGAGCTTCAAAGCGCTTCCTTTAAAATGTAGTACTAGAAAGAGAAATGGGCAGTGGGGGGTTCTGGTGGTTGCTCCCATATAACCTCTACTTTCTCAGTGTTTCCCCATAATCTTCTCACCTCCTGCTCTCAGTGGATTCCCCACTCCAGCAGGGAGAGAAAGACATGAATGAAAAACACCTGTGTTCATCCAACAATCCAATAAACCCTTGTCTGCTTTCAATTCGATTTGAATTCACTTCACTTTTTATAATGTTGCCAGTTTATTAAAACTAAGTTAAAATCTCCATCACTGAAAATCAGCCTGTATCGTTTATTTATCGTTTAAATGATCACATTCATTCTGGGTGCGATTCCTGTGTGTTTGATTCCTGTGTGCGTGCGTGCGTGTGTGTGTGTGTGTGTGTGTCAATTTGTGATTGTAAATTGTCCATAGGAGTGAATGTGTGTGTGAATGGTTGTTTATCTATGTGTTGCCCTGAGATGGACTGGTGACCCCTTCAATGTGTACCCCCGCCTCTCGCCCTATGTGCGCTGAGATAGGCACCAGCAAACCCCTGTGACCCCGAATTAGAGAATAAGTGGGTAAGAAGATGAATGAATGAATGAATGAATGAATGAATGAATGTTATTATTATTGAATAACTTTTTTCACACATATCGTTATTAATGCTTTGGATAAATCGGCTGTGTGTGTGTGTGTGTGTGTGTGTGTGTGTGATCTTTTATCATTGGCACAGTATTTCAACCTGAATTTTTATTTTCTTTCTTTTGTGGTTTAGTCTAATTCCATTTCCTTTCACTCTACACCCTAATCCAGAACTGTTAAGCTTTAAGGATTATAAGAAGTGTGTTTCAAAGGAAGGTGCATAGAATAGAATTTTTTAAAAAATTTGATCTTTTTCATTATTCCTATTATCCAGTGTGGAAACATTTGGAATCTACGCCTCTCTTTTATTTTGTGTTGAATTCAGTAATAAATTCTGTCTGTCTCACCCATGTGCCTCCACCTCAATTCTCCTCATTGCTTTGTGAAACAACCCTGCTAAAAGTGCCGCTCCCATTTCCCCTTCCTCTCTCTTTCCCCCCCGTGCAGCTCGGCTAAACGTGTTTGTCTGCGCTCTGTGCCGAGGATTACCTTTCTATCAGGAAAAAGAATGAAGTGTGAAAAGCAATCTGAGAAACGGCAGCGCCACTGATATAGAACTTGGGCGGATGCAATTATGCCAATGACAGATCATTTCTGACCCGATCCTTCACTGTTATGGATGACAGTTTGCTGTTGTTTTGTTTTTCCACTACATACAGTTGAAACATTGCCTTGTAAGGAGCAATGACATGGCAAATATAGACCAGTTTTCCCTACTGGTGCTTACTCATATGTCACCCAGGATGATATATTGACTTCCTCTCTCTCTCTTACTTCTCTTCTCTTTTTCCTTCTCTGAATCAGGCATACGCAAGAAGGCTGGACCCTCAGTGAGAGCAGTATCTTCTCCTTGTTTGATGGTTTCGTCCAAAGATGTACACACCTTCTTGAGGTAACTAATTAGTGAGTAGAAGCCGGGATCTTATGTCAAGTCATCACCCCCAGCTCAATTTTACATCACATTAAAAACTCAAAGAACTGAACTGAACTGAACTGAACTCATTTCTTCCTGAACAATGAGACACAACTTACAGTTCATATAACTTGGTACTCATGTAGACTGTGGCCGGCACGGGGGCATAGTGAGGCATTAGCACTGTCGCCTCACAGCGACCCAAAAATATGTACATTAGATTGATTGGTGATTCCAAATTGCACATAGGAGTGTGTGTGTGGGGGTGGGGGGGGGGGTTCGTCTATGTGTGGCCCTGCGATGGACCAACAACCTGATTAGGATGTACCCCTTCCTCTTGCCCTATGTAAGGTGTGTTAGGCTTCAGCAGACCCCTGCAAACCAGAATTAGGAAATAAGAGGGTTAGAATGAATGAATGAATGAATGAATGAATGAATGAATAAACATATTGTTTATCTGATGTACTTACTAAGTTGGCTTGGGTTTTAAGTGTTCAGTTCAGACTCCCATCCTCTCCTTCACTGTAAAAAATGAGACTTAAAGCTCCACTATTTGTAGTAATCCACCAATCAGCGCCTTTGTGTTCTCTTGAGTGTCCAGTCACATTATAGGAAGAGTGTCCGCCGCTTACACCGATAATTTAAGATAAGACTCAGGGTTTGGACTTCATGACATTTTAATCTATTTTGAAGGTTAGTAATGAATTAATTTAGTTGAAAATGATTTACGTAAAGGCAACATTCAGGTTTACAGTTCATAGCATTGCTATTAAAACCCTGTGAAATCTTTTCCAGTCAAAACTTTAGTAATGGATCAAAACTCACAATCATTTCACCGCATTATATGTTTTAGGTTTTTGGTCAAATATCCACCATTTTAGAGAACTAAATAGACCTGTAGTTTTTGCTTTTAAATGATCACAATAATACAATAAAATGTTTAATACAATAATGAATTCATTTAAGTAAAGACAACGCAACGAAGAATAATATCTTGTAACAAGCGGGTATCAAGTTGTTTTAAGACACACAAGTGCTGGTGTTTCTGAATCCTTTTTATATACCTCCCCATATGTATTAATATCTAAACATTGACATGATCTATTAAGACTTGGATTGATATTGGGGTTTTTTTTTTGATCCAACTAAGATGTGAACAGCAGGGGTAGCTTGGTGGTCCTGGGAATTAAATGTAGGATCTTCCAATCAGCAGTCCAATACAATTCTGCTATAGGAGGTTTTGAAAGTTTGACCCTCTCTAGTTAAAAAACCGTAATGCTGCTCTTCGTCCGCACTGTGTGCATTAAACTCTCACTGTGCAGTAAATACACACACTTCGATAGAATTCAGGGCTGTTAGATTAGAGAATAAATAAATTACTTTTGCAGGAAAAGATAAACCAGCATCAGCCCTGAATCCCTTTTCCTCCTGCAGTGCAGTATTGACCTCTTTGCCACTCTCACTTCCATTTGTTTACACTGTCACACACTCTCACTCTGGCTGGTTGGCTGGTTGGCTGGTTGGCTGGCGTTAGCTTCCACCAGTCACCTTGCACCTGGAATTCATTTGTTGGGGCAAAAAAATGTTTGATGTATTCACACTGACATACGACGTATGTGTACAAATTTCCTGGCTGTTACGTCTCACAATACAATCACACACACACACACACACACACACACACACACACACGATTGTAGAGTAAGTCATTTACGCTACACTGGAATTCCTTTTTCATTCTGCAGATGCTCTTATACAGAGTTACATAGATGTTTGATATTTTTAATCCAACTGAGGGTTAAGGGTCTTGCTCCAGGGCCTAGAAAGGGTAGCTTGACGGTGCTGGTAATTAAACTGTCAAGTCTAATTAACCACTAAGCTACCAAATTCTAAATATTTAAATTTACAATATTTAAGCATAAAGTATTTCTTATTCACTTTTATACCACACTGAAAACTTCAATAAATAAATGAACTCGTCCTTTTGGTCGGATTTCTTCCTTTTGTAATAATCTATCACTCAGCACATTTGTACGTCCAGTCCAGTAAGAGCGGCGTAATCTAATTGAATGACTCAGGATGTGCAGCCCATGCCTCTTTAAACCATGAGAGAATCTATTTTGAAGGTTAATAAGTAAGTATTGTTTTAGGTTATGAGCCCAAAATATAAATATTTAGCCAGGATAAGTAAAGTCAACATTAGGGTTACTGGGGTTCCTGTTTCGCATTGCTAAAATCTCCATTTGGATTGGTTACAATATTCTGTAATATTAATTAACTGTTCTATTCTGTAATCAAAGTCTGTCCAGGAAACATCCAGCCATTAAACATCTCGAAACATCTTGTTTAATATTCAGTCTATAAAACGAGAACGGGTTGGTCGTTGCACAAAAGTGTCAGAGGTAGTCAATAATATGACCTGGAACAGGCAGAAAGATGCTGAATTGTTTGTGAGGCTTTTAGCTACCAGAGCAGAAGAAACCTTGTTTTGCAGTTGCTATTAACTCTCTTTAAACAGCTATAGTATTGAAGGCCTTCTTGTCCCAATGGAGGTCACATGGTTTCTCAACACCCAAAGATGGAACGGCAGCATAAGCAGAATCAGGCTAATTGTAATTAACATGTAGTTACAATCTAGTTAACATTGATTATTATTTAGAAGAGTCCGGTGCCTACTTGATGATGTCATTGCATCGTTTACATACTCTCAATATTATTAGCTATTATACATAGATACTTTTATTTAATTTGCTAACTAATACAACAAAAGCTACAATTTTCTTGTTAACACAAAAAAAAGAGAAATGACTCTTTACAGCCGCTATAAATAACTGGAACTGGTATCATGGAGCATTCTGCAGCAATAAATCTGCCTATTTGTTTTTAATTAGTGGTGTGTTAATGAGTTAAACATAATAGTTCCAATCACTGTTTTATGAGATGTGGTCAAATATGCACATTTTGCAGCTCTCACTTGCTTGCACTTAGTTACTCTTTTTACTTTTCCACTCTTATTCTGTTATTCTCTTTTTGATTTATTTTTTCTTTTCATTCTGCCCTTTTCCATCTCTTTCTCTCTGGTAGGTATGTGAGTGTCAGCAGCAGTTTGCTCGTCGTGCCGAACGTGTACAGCTGCCAATGCCGTGTTTTGCAGGACACCAGGGGCCAGAGATCACCAGGAAACTACTGAAGATTGAAGCCATGTTCAACATAAGTCTGCAGAATTTGTACTCTGAGTCAGAGGGAGTTTTTGAGCTGAAAAGTACCACCTGGCATGAATCCTTAAACAGGTAAGATGTACGGTTGCTTTTGTTTCCCAATCGTGTTCATTGCTTGGTTCATAATTACAGTTACAGCATTTAGCAGACGCTCTTATTCAGAGCCACTTACATTTGATCTCTTTTTGTACAACTGAGCAATGGTGGACTGAGGACCTTGCTCAAAGGCACATGGTGGTTGCTTAGCAGCAGTGGGAATCGATCCCAGGTCTTTCTGGTATTAACTACTAAGCCATCACTTCCCCCATAATTGGTGTTTACATGACAGCCCAGTGGTTCTTTCTCAAACTGTAACCAAAAAGATTTGATTGTTTAAAAAAAAACATTTGTCGGAAGTGGTAGCTCAGTGGGTGAAGGGTTTGGGCTGTAGAACGGAAGGTCATAGGCTCAATTCCTAGCACTGCCAAACACATCCTAGCACTGCTAGTCTGATGATCAAGGCCTTTAACCCTTAAATACTATTAACAATAATCACTCTGAATAAAGGAGTCTGTGTGTGTGTGTGTGTGTGTGTGTGTGTGTGTGTGTGTGTGTGTGTGTGTGTGTGTGTGTGTGTAGACATGGTTTAGCCACTGCAGGTCACCCAGTTAACCCAATGTCCTGTCAGACCTTATAAGGAGCTTCCGGCATGTGTTTTTTTTTTTCCTGATGGACAATAAGACGGATTTTGGGTCAAGAGAGGTTGTAGGGTCGGGATGTTGTTTCTAAGAGAAACAGCTGTGTTTTTGCCTGAGGCAGGTGTTATCCACTCGCAGCATATTGAAAGCAACTAAAACAAACCAGTCTGAATCAAAACTGTGTCAGTTTGGACTAGGAGTTTATTTATAGTACATACTGTCAATGTAAAAGATGCTGCCTTCAGTCAACTGTGCTATACTGTAGATTTGTTCATTGCTTTGGATCCTGTCTTTGAATAAGACTGTAGTCAGTGATGTAAGTCGCTGTGGATGAAAGGGCTCTTTTTAATGACTTGAATGTAATTCTAGGTTCTGTATGTGTCTGTTTAAAGATTTCGTTCTGCAATGAAGGAACTGGAACTCATGGTGCAGAAACTCATCATCACATCCTTTTCAACAGTCAGAACAGTGGAACATGGAATTCAACTCATTGACCTCTTTCGTCACTTTTCTACACGAGAGGTCTCACTTTTGCTATTTTTACACCCCACCCCCACCCACCTTGTCTTCATATTCCTACATTTTTTAAGGTTTTCAGTATGCAGAATAAATTTAACGTACAGGTAAAGTGACACCGGATTAAAATTTAATAATGGTGAGTTAATCCACTTCTGACTGATTGGCAGATCATAGGGGTTTTTTTTCCACAGTACCACCATCCTGCCACTCCTGGGTCCCTGAGCAAGGACTCTAACCCCTAATTGCTTATATGTATGCCCACAGGGGCATCACAGTGGCTTAGTGGTTAGCACTGTTACCTCATAGCAAAGAGGTTCCTGTGCTTCGATTTTCTCCCTGTGCTTGCACCCTGGTTTCCTCCCACAGCCAAAAATCATGTATGTTGATTGATTGGTGAATCTAAATTTCCTATAGAGTGTGAGTTTCACCTTTTCAGGGCAGAATTAGGGAATAAACAGGTATAAAAATTAATATTGAAATAATAATGAATAAATGAAAAAGGATATAAACTGAACAGCTTGTTATTTTGGTACATCGCATGTCATTTGGTAGAGTAAATTCCATTTTAGCCTTTTTTTATGTCTATTTGCGGATAAAATAGAAACAGCAATTAAACAACCACATCACATGCCATAAAAACAGGAGTTCCAGTGGTATAGAGGTTTGGGTTAGGATTGAACCGGTACAACTGAAGCTTGAATACATTTATAGCATGTTACAATGTAACTCTGTGGCTTCAATACTTAAAATTTAGTTTCTGTCCAAAGTCGAATCTAATGTTTAGTTCTAGAATTAATTAATTAATTAATTGTTTTTAACAAGAACTGATTGATGTTACGTTTTTATCATGAAATCCTGTCTCTGCATCAGAGGATTTTATGTTTCTTTTTGTAAACAATAATTTGTTATTTTAGAGGTTCAGTAAATGTCATGCAGTTTTATTTAGGTCTTAGTCTGCCAGAGTATACTTCTTATAGCAATAAAAGTTGAACTAGGGGACTAGCTAACTTAAGAATTCAGCTGGTTGTATACTGGACTAACACTTTCTGCCCTTTTTGAAAAAAGAGTATTCATTCATCTTCTTACCCGCTTATTCCCTAATTCGGGGTTACGGGGTCTGCTGGTGTACCCTGGACGGGTCGCCAGTTCATCTCAGGGCAACACATAGACAAACAACCATTCACACACACATTCACTTCTATGGACAATTTACAGTCACCAATCCACCTCATCTACATGTTTTTGGACTGTACCCGGAAGAAACCCATGCAGTTACATCCTGTGAATCGAACCCCGGTCTTTCGGGTATCAGTCTAGCAGCTTACCTACTAGGCTACCATTTCCCATGCAAGTGCAGAGAGAACATGCAAAGTCTGCACAGAAAGATCGCTGACCTGGGAATTGAACCCAGGACCTTCTTGTTGTGAGCTGACCGTGCTACCCACTACACCATCGCATATTTCACCAACATAGGAGAAATATGCTAAGAGGTTTACCATACAAATTATATGTTATTAAATTAAATTATATTATATATATATGTATATACACTGTACATAACAGAACAGAAACATTAAAATAGTATTTACAGAACAATAAATCAAGTTGGAATCATAGAACAGTTTACAAAAGTGGGTTTTTACATTGCAGAGCAATCCTCCGCCTCTTTCAAGTGCATCATGACCAGAAAACCAGATGGAAAAGTCAATGCGTTTTATGCTAGGCTGGACCCCCAGCTGCTTAGCTCATCTTGGTAAACAGTATGATAATTAGTTTCCTAATCTAATCTAAGATTCCAGCGGTCTGTGAAAACAAACCAAAGGTCTAATATGTCAAATAAGGGGATCCCACACACGTTGCAAGATTTTTTTTTTTAAAAAAAGGATACAGGTTCACTACATTGCTAACAAACAAGCATTGTTAACAAACAAATATTGTAGTTAAGCGTAATTTAGATCTAATCACAGAGTATTAAACTTACACAACCCAATCATTTGTAAACAATGCAGTCTCTCAAAAAAGCAGTCAGACCTGCGGTTCAAAGAACAATAAGTAAGAAAAAAAAGCATGGCCACTGAGGATAACTATAAAAGATCATCAGGAAGGATTTATTGAGTTGTTTTAAAGGCTTTGCCATTATCTTTTGTTTGATTATCCATCCATTCATCCATCGATCCATTGATTCACAGTCTTAACTTATTCCAAGCGTGGGGATCTGCTGGAGTCTATCCTAGTTCTCATTGTGTGAAAGGTCAAGGTATATACTGGACAGGTCACCAGATTTTTGCACACAATACTATGGATCATTTAATCAATGGATCAAACCAGGAGTACCAGAAGTAAAACCATGCAAGCACTGGGAGACCATGCAAACTCAAAACACTGAATGACCCCTGCCAGGGGTACGAACCTGGGACCTTGTTGCTGTGAGGCAACAGTGCTTAACACTAAGCCACCATGCTGGTAGAAGCTTTGATTAATGATGCTGTACTGACCAGCTCTCTTTTTCCTAAAAGTCCACACATCAAGTCTAATTGCCTTTTTTCTTCCCTTCCTTTTGTTGCCTCGCCCTCGTTCATTTGCAGGGCATCTAGAGCAGGTGTTACTGCCCCGTACGTGCAGGCTCTCTGCTGAAGTGTTCCCTCTTTTGTTATCTGCAGTACATGTGATTAATATCAATTTACCTCAGCCTACAGTAATTACCATGGTTTAACTTGTACTCCATTTCTCAGGGTCTTTTATTCTTCATCTATTACGTTTCAGCCTTTTATGATTCTCTACTCTTTCTCTTGCTCTTTTCTTTTAGGCTATTAGGCAGACTTTAGAGAAACAGACAAAAGAGGTGTGCAGTTTGTTCGCCAAGGATCTGGAACTGCTAAAAGCAAAGCTGGGCCAAAAGAAAGTCTGCAACCCGCCACATATGCCTTACTATGCAGGTCAAGTCCACTGGATCCGAGCCATGCGGGAACGTATAGACAATCAAATGGAGGTGTGTGTGTGTGTGTGTGTGCGTGCGTGCGTGCGTGCGTGCGTGCGTGCGTGCGTGCGTGCGTGCGTGTGCAGTTGTTGGAGTCAGTGGGTGTGGAACATTTTATTATCCAGTGGTTGGTCAGCTACTACAAAATGGGATCATATTGTTTTTTTTATTTTAGAGATTTGCTTTGAAATGTAACACAAAAACCAATTCAAAAAAACAATACAATACAAACACAAAACCTAAACTAATCAGTATGGTATTTTTTCTTTCTTGTTTTAAGGCAGGACAATCTAAGGCAGATTTCAATGTTGCCCCTATCCAGTCTCGATTCTGGAGATTAGCTCCAACTATACCTAGCAAGACATTGATTAGTTGCTTCAGTACTCCGATGCTTTTATTATTTCACTTCCTAATCCCAAAAATGCAAAAGAAAAGCAGACAGTTGCTACATTTAATACACAACCAGCAAAAACAAATCTAGAAGAAGAGAAGAAAGTCTGTTGCTCTAGTCTCAGTCTGTCCAGGACAAATTAGTTTTAACATGGAAAAATAGAAACATGGAAAAGGAATAAGGCTTGAAAATAAAACTTGGACATGATTCTGGGAGCAAAGGGCTAGCCAGGGTTATACGCACTTTACTGTGAATGACCAAACATAGAGAATGGAACCCATCATAAAGGTGTAGGTCATCCGAAGAAATACTGTAAGTAAGCCCATTCCTTCCGGTCATGAAAGTTGAAGCTGTGCATCAGATAACCCCTCATACTGTATAAACCCTCACTATGGGCATTAAAGATTCTGGAGGATGGGTTGAACCCAGCATGTATGCAGACTTGATCAACCCATGTAGGTGAGTTCTGTAGGGCTTTAGCTACAAATGAATTCGATTACTGACTATCCCCTCCACTGATCTAAGACCGGCTAGTGTCACAGTGCGGCTTAACTGCATTTTCCATTCCTGGGAGGTGTTGACTACTGGGATCAGCCAGCTCCAAGAAAGACTGCTGGAACTCAGCCAGATACCTTCCATCCTCACAAGCCTTAACACTATTAAACCCAGCTGCTTCTATTGTGTGCTTCTCTCACCATGTGAAAACCACCACCACCATCACCTCCATCATCCCTTTCCTGCCGTTATCTTCGCTGACATTTCACTCCTTATTTTTTCTAGCCTTCTTTCGTTCTCTCAATATTTGGCCGCATCATCAATTCGCCCGAGCATTCCGCCTTTCTCAAATTCAGTTTTCTGCCTTCATTAAGAACACAATTAGGGCAAGCAGAGAACCTTAATTGCACACAGATACGATTAGCTTGTGTTTCCCTGCACAGTAACGACTGTTTTTTTTTTTTTTTTTTTTAAATGTGGGCGCAAACAGAAAACAAGAACCAAAGCTTAATGTTTGCCAGATGATTTGTGTTAAGTTCAGGGACTTTCTGAGAGTCTGAACGGTTTTCTAGCTGTATGATGGGATGTTTTTGATTTAGTGATTTAAGCTCTGTGAAGGTTCGACTCACTAAGCTTCCCGTGCAGTTGTTTGTTTTTTACATTCATAATTCCACATGTGTAAAAGGTCACTCAGTGCTTTGTGCTTGTGTACAAAAAAAAACCATGTGTGTATGCAGGATGTTTGGTGTTTAATCATGTCTAATCATATTTGTGTGATTGTATGGCTAGGTCCTGCAGCACTTCATGCCAGATAATGAGAATGAACGAGAAGTGGAGGAGACTTACAAGCATCTGGTTCACTCAATGGATGAACGGGTCAGGAGGTTGTATAATGAATGGAGCCAAAATCTAGATCAGCACAACCTCAAGAGACTTAACCAGCCTCTTATGACTCGCTGTGTTGAAAAAGCCGGCATGCTGGACATTCACTTTAATAAGTATGTGCCCCCCTCTCATTCACAATCTTTACTCTTAGGCTGCATTTTTGTTGATATCCAAGTCTTGATATCTGATTTTGTGTCCCAATTTTTTTTTTTTAATGGTTACATCTACTTTTAAAACTGACTGATCAGAACAGGAGTGAAAACGGCCTGACAGTCTTTGGACTCAATAAATAAAGACATAGATGAAATCGATCTGGAAATATTAGACTCCATGTGCTTACACAATCGTGGGTCATGTGATTTGTGCCATATTGGAGGAAAAAACTTGAATAAGGTTCCTTGATTTGACTTGCAGTGTAAATGCGGTTTAATGCCCTATTTTGACTTTGGGGGGGTTTTGTGTTTTTCTCACACGACCCGTGTGAAAATTCCAGAGTAAATTGTCTTCTGTTAGTTTGAAGATATCGGATCTCGTACAAATGCAAATCTGTTTTGGTCAACGTAATATACCGTATAATAAAATAATACAATATCTGGCTACTGCGTCAGTTCAGATTTCTGTAGCCAATAGCGCGTGTAGATGTGTTTAATTCCCTGCAATGTAATATTACTGTAACATAAGTATCAGGCAGGGTTACATTTATCTTTGTCCTCAATTACATAATGTTTAAATGATATAACTTAAAAGTTATATGCTTCTTTGTTTTGTTACAATCTGTATAACACAGGAGTAATAGTTCTTAACCATCGTAAATATGTGATCTTCTCTAAGGCCTACATGTAAAACACAGCTGTTAGTCCGGTCTGAATCCGTACAGGAAATCATTCCGTGGATGGAATGAATTGTAGCTAGTCCCGTCTCAATACAGCTTTATTTATTTGCCTTTTTAATGGTTTATCTAGACTTATTATCAGCTGTCGTTAATAACAAATCTACTTACTAAACACACTCACATTCACTTAAAATACTTCAACATATTGGTTGCATTTCTAAAGATCTTTGTGTTTTATGGGCATAGATGCATACTCAAGATGTTTAATGAGATTCATTACTGGAAGCAGCTGAAGTTTGAGATCCCACACGTTGTGTCCTTGATCTGTCAACGCAAAGAGGAACTGCATACCTTGAGGGAGAATGTCCTTCTGCTGGTCAAAGACTACAATAGGTCTGAATATCATTGCAATAATCACATGGACATATGGTGCATAATTAATATCCCAAGCTACTTCCTGTTAATGGGATATGTATTGCGTTCTAAATAGTAAGGGTTTAATCTTTAATTTTTACAGCTATAATAATAATAATAATAATAATAATAATTCATAAAACTATGATCTATTAGTAGTATATATATATTTGGGGAAATGATTCGTTTAAAAGGTTAGCATTGTACTTGTCGTAGTGCAGGCATGTTCAAGTCTGCTCTTTGGTATTATACCAGTCTTAGATAGCAGTAGTAACTCAACTGGTTAAGGCTTAGCGTTGTTGCATGGAATATCCGGTTCAAGCTTTCCTACTGATGCAGACCCTACACTTACACTTACACTTACACTTTACTTAATGAATGCATGAATTAATGTTATTGTGCATAACAGCAGTGTTGATCATGTAGCTCTTTAATCCCAGGGCACATAAACATCTTTCATTCATTTCAGGTTTACAAACAATCCTCTTATATCCATAAATCACAATTCTTTTTCCACACGGTTACTTTTTATTATTAGTTTATTTAACATCGTGAGCTCTAAAAGTTTCATAAGCTTGCCACACTTGCTTTCCCATGAACACTCCTGTTCCTGACCTTCCCAGTAGGGTATAATAACGTCCTACATTGTTCACATAAGCTTTCTAATACCCACACACTCACAAACCAAGCACTTCATATTCGAGCACCTATTGTAGTTCGGAGAGAAACCCAGTGAATCATCAGCACCGTATTGTCACTACCTTTATGGCATTGTGGAGATGCCTGTTTAAAATAAACACTTAAAACTAACACAAGTGTTTTCCTCTGGCTTGTAGGAGCTTAAAAATTCAATCATTGTTTAATTAAATATTAAAATGACTCATTGTGTTTAGGAAATAGTCTTGTATGTGTGTAAAAACACAACCGAAATGACCCTGCTGATAAAATGTCAAGCATTGAAACAAGCGTTGAAATTTTGATGAAAACCCATTTTTTGTTCACAAACACATTGTCACGCTTTAACAGGATCATCGCGGCACTTTCTCCTGAAACCCTGGGTTTATTTCATGAGCGCATCAATTTCTTGGATAAACAGATACAGCCGGGTCTGACCAAGTTACTGTGGTCATCTCCGGGAGCAACCAGCCTCTTCATCGTGGACTGCAGAATGCATGTCAGCAAGGTCAGCATCCGTTAACCTACTCATCACAACTCCAAATGGTCCACCACATACTAACAATTAGGAGTATTAAAGAGTCAGATTTCCACTGTGCGAATTTTAATAGTGTTTTGCGATTGTTGTTTGACTGTAAGGACACAAACCCCAGGTCACATTGTACGAATCTCCGTTATTGATTGTACGACTGTCCAAATATGTTGAGAATGGACAAATGCACCGAAAGACTGGTGCAAAATTTTATTGTCGTCAATCTGTGACATCAATAATTCACTTTCTTGCTCAAGCGTAGCTAGCAACAAATAGCAGAATCAACACATGGAACAAACAATCCTTTTCCTGCCATACATCCCTAAAGTTTATTTCTGTTCTGTCTACCAACCTCAAAGTAGATCGTAGTTGTCGCGCTTGATATCATTTCTTCATGAGGTTCAGCCATTCCTATTGGTTTTTGGTTTGAAGATTCGGCGTAGAAGTCATACTGCAGGAAAGGGTCTGAAATTTGCCCATACTTTCATCAAAGAAAAAAAAAAGATTGTAAGAGTCATTAATCATCAGCTGGTGAACATGTTAAAACAGCCAACAAAGACAACGGATTTAGATAAAGGATTGCAGAAATCTTTTTGGATTTCAAAATTTGTCTCAAGCGACCAAATCCGGGCCAAAATCACACCGTGTTTGCCCAGCTTAAGATATTACAAGATCTTTGGCAACAGAATGTGTGGCTGGCTAACGATCTGGATTATTAGTACAACAAACAGGCTATCCAAAAATGTACATTACTTCCTGGTGCTTATTAATAATCACTTACATTTGGAAGATGTTGATATCCTTAAATTTGACTTAAATTTATATAACTGAGGGTTTGAGGGCCTTGATCAGGGGCCCATCACTATTTTTGGGAATCAAACCCAGATTCTAATGGTTAACAGTCTTCACTACTTCCTAAATCAATAACTGTAAAAATCATTATAGATTATGGATTTGTAAACAGAACATAGAGGGCTTTTGTGGAACAAGTCTAAACATTCCTTTCAGTTGGGTTTGCCCCAAAAAGAAGCAATTGAAAGGCATTTTTCCGAAACATGGATTTGGAAAACACCGTGAACAGTATTAATATATGACAAAAGAGTCTTCAGGCACCCATAAAAATGGTAACACAACATTTAACTTTAATAAAGTCTGAAAGTATCTGATACTGTTGACAAATAGGTGTGTAGGGAGCAACAGGCAAGCAGCCAGAAAACCCTTTCGTTGCACAGTTAGTGTAGTGTAGTAAAGAAGAGCATTCTGGGATGGAAGACGAGGCAGAGGAGGAGGAGGAGGAGGAGAAAAAGAACAATGTAACTGAGCTATTTTCCAGCTGGGGGAGTTTAACTTGTGGCAGATGTAGATGTGTTATAAACGCATTATAGACTAAGAGAAGTTTAGTACTAATGACTATAATTATTTATAAGCTAGTATTTGCTTTTTGATGTTTACTAGTCAACATTAAAAGTGCTTTCCAACAGATCCTTAAGCCAACTGAACCGATGCTCTGAACCTGGGAAAAGTTAAGTTTTGTATTTGTTTTTTTATTACA
>JAOTRA010000034.1:2640482-2647251 GCA_026260255.1 Pseudolaguvia tuberculata
GGGAATAAGCGGGTCAGAAGATGAATGAATGAATGAAAGTCTATAACAGAACTTTTATTTTGATGTATGACATCATCCAATTTTATGTACAACCACATTGTTTTTTTTTTAAATATGTATGAATGTTGAAGGGCGGCGCGCTGGTGTAGTGGGTATCACAGTCGCCTTACAACAGGAAGGTCCCTGGTTTGATTCCCGGGCCAGGGATCCTTCTGTGCAGAGTTTGCATGTTCTCCCCGCATTTGCGTGGGTTTCCTTCGGGTGTTCCAGTTTCTTCCCACTGTACATTACGTAGATTACACTGATTCTAAATTGCCCATAGAAGTAAATGTGTGTGAGTGGTTGTCCGTCTATGTGTGGCCCTGCGATGGACAGGCAAACTGTGTGGGGTGTACCCGAGGCACCCTATGTGTTCCCAGAACTGGGGAATAAGCGGGTAAGAAGATGAATGAATGAATGTTGAATTATATAATTATACACTTTATTTTATTTTAGTGTTAAAGGCCCAGCTTGGTGGTGCCTGGTATTGAACCTCTGACCAACAGTTCAAGCCTTTAACCACTTTACTTCCACCTTTCTCTGAAAAATTAACTGAAAAGTAATTAATAAGTGTTGACTTTCTTGTTTCCTCCAGCTGAACCCAGCTGACACTGAGCACTATGCATCCATGATAGAGCTCTGGTTTGTCTTCAGTTTGATCTGGTCTGTTTGTGCATCTGTGGACGAGGATGGACGTAAAAAGATGGACAATTTCCTACGAGAGATGGAGGTCACCTTTCCCAACAAGGTGCTATTCTACAGACACTCATACTGTACCTCCAAGAGATCCCCTATAATAAATAATAATATCAATTATGAACTAGAGTAGTTCATAATTGACGCTCGCCTCACAACAATAAGGTCTTCAAGAAATGAAGACAATTGGTGATTCTAAATTGTCCATAGGAGTGAAGGTGTGTGTGAGTGGTTGTTTGTCTATGTGTGGCCCTCAGATGAACTGGCGACCCGTCCAGAGTGTACCCCTGCCTCTCGCCCTATATGAGCTGGGATAGGCGCCAGCAGACCCCCGTGACCCTGAATTAGGGAATAAGCGGGCAAGAAGATGAATAAATGAATGAATTATGAATTCCTTCTTGAAACGGGATATTATTGATTTATTTGTTTAGGACACTGTCTATGAATACTATGTTGACCCGAAACACAAAAGCTGGTCATCGTTTGAAGAGAAATTGGTGAAAGGTTGGCGTTACAACTGCAAGTAAGTGTATGATATTGTGTCTCGCTGAGATTCCATGAGCCACTGCCACCTGCACGCCTCCTCATTGGCTACCTGTTCAGGCTTATGAGTCATCGGCTCTATTCCTATACTGCGCTTTTTAATTACTTGGCTTTTGTCTCTTTTCCTCTCTCTCTCTCTCTTTCTCTCTCTCTCTCTCTCTCTTCCTCTCTCTCTTCTTTTTGTCTTTTTTTTGCTTATATTTACATTTCAGCCCGAAAGCAGACGCCACCTGTTCATCTATCGATGATGCTGGGATTTGAACCTACATTCTTACTATCAACTCCTTTACCGTTCAGCTACCAATTTTTGTTTTAGTCCCTCTTTTTCCTTTATTCACTGCTGTGCACCATTCTCGGATTCTCCTTCCATCTACATTCTCCTCCCCATTCCCTTCCTTACTTTCCTTATCGCTTCTCACATTGTTTTCCAAACTCTTAACTCTTTTTACATCTTTTTCACATTTATGCCTTTCCATTTTCAGACTGCATTCAATCTGCATTATTCTGCATACTATCTGCCAAATTCCTGTTGGTTTTTTTGGATGACAGAACTTTTAATTTATCAATTAATTTATCAATTTGTAATTTATCAAGAACCAACTGATCACCCAATCTCTCTCTCACACACACTTTCTCTCTCTCTCTCTGTCTCTCTGACACACACACCTCCTCAGTGCTCCATTCTATAAGATTATGGTACCTACCGTGGACACAGTACGATATCATTTCCTGGTGAATGCTCTAATTTGTGGTCAGTACCCAGTGCTGCTGACGGGTCCAGTGGGAACAGGAAAGACCTCTGTGGCCCAGAGTGTTCTCCAAGGACTGGATTCATCTAAATGGGCCATGCTCACAATCAATATGTCTTCTCAGGTACCCACCACCAGATTTTCTCCCCTTTTTTTTTAAATACATTAGCAATGCAGCATGATAACATTATATGATAGAGGTAACAATCCAGTCAAGCATCTCTTACCAATTACTGCTTATCCACTGGGGCCAGGCTGGTGCTGGTGAGGGCGCCCATGCTTGAACCCGCTTTTTTAATCACTAGTGTTTGTTCCCTTTTTATGTTGATTGAGAAAATAGAATGGTTGGTGGATGAAGCTTCACAGAAACTTCACAGTTGCCACTATTTACGTTTTTTGATGATATTCCAAACAGAACATTAGTGTCTTCTGCCAAAACTCTGCCCACTAACAACATCGAATTCTGGGTTCCTGATTGGGCATCATCCGCAGT
This sequence comes from Pseudolaguvia tuberculata, assembly GCA_026260255.1. Classification (NCBI taxonomy): domain Eukaryota; kingdom Metazoa; phylum Chordata; class Actinopteri; order Siluriformes; family Sisoridae; genus Pseudolaguvia; species Pseudolaguvia tuberculata. The sequence goes on from JAOTRA010000034.1 coordinate 2,643,003, forward strand.
GCTGTATTTGTTTCAGTTCTCAAATTTAATTTTAATGTAAGTCACTTAGAGATTTAACTTCCGTAAAATTCCGTAAAATCTGAAAGATTCTGTAAAATTCCGTAAAATACTGGCTAAATTTAGGCAGCCTGTAGCTAGAAGGCACCGCCATCATCCTCAGTTTGAGCCATCATCATCACCATCCGTTAATATTAAAATTTTTATTATTATTATTATTATTTTTCACTTTGTACGTCTCTTTGCAAACAGAGCTGTTAAAAAGTGTTTGCGGTGCTGCAGACATCAGTGGTAGGGATTTAAAAGGACATGAATTCATTTCATGCGGTTAATAGATAATGAACTTCAAAATATTTTTTAGCAGGAAAAAATACAGAGCGAAGTTCTAGCTTAGACTAGCATTTAACAGTAATTAGCAGTAAATAGTTTTATTATCAAACTGCTGAGTGATTCCATTTAGCCTTTTAATCTGCTGTTTAATATGGACCAGACACCCATTGTATGTTTTCACTAAATGTCTGCTCCGACATCCCATAATTATTCTGTCTCCTGGCCTGACTACCAAAATGTCTCCTGCCCGGAAATCTTATAGAAACGAAAGATATATTTTATTGTCTTTGCATCTTCTCAGCTGGGTCATTATGCTGTCTGTAATTTTTGGAGCATGGGGAAGCCACTATTAAGGTATTAAAATTGGGTTTGAATTTCACTGATAAAAGCAGCAGTACTGATTTTACACAGTATTCGACAATGATGCTCTGCGTCTGCTGCCTGCCAGTTCCGCTGACATCATCTTGTCAGTCATTGTTCTTCTCAACGTGACAAATGAAATCTCGTGCAGAAAGCTTAAGCCTGTGATAGAGATCTCATGTGCAGTGGAGAGAATTGCAAAAATTCATAGAGAAAGTGGTGGCTTTGTGCTTAGGTGTTGAACTAATACCAGAAAGACTGGGGTTCGATTCCCAGTGCCACCAAGTTACCTCTGTGGGTACCTGAGCAAGGTCTTGAGCAACCAATTGCTCAGTTGTAAGGCACTCTGGATAAAGGCATCTGCCAAATGCTATGATTGGATTTAACATCTGGATTTTAGTATTGATTGTACTTTTAATATTTGTGTTTTGCAAATTTGTTGATGGTTTTTTTATTTAAGCTACCAAAAGCTAAAAAGTTTCTGCTTAAAGAGCTGCCATTCTTTTTGTCATGGACACCTTACATTTAATTCTTGTCGTGGTTTCTCTCTGTTTGTGTTCTTCCCTTAGACCACCTCAAACAACGTGCAGGCAATCATAGAGTCTCGAGTGGAGAAACGCACAAAAGGTGTGTATGTACCTGTTGGAGGAAAGAAAATGGTGGCTTTCATGGATGATCTAAACATGCCAGCAGTCGATGACTTTGGATCTCAGCCCCCTCTGGAGCTGCTTAAACTTTGGATCGACTATGGCTTCTGGTATGACCGGGAGAAACAGACACAAAAGTGTATCAAGGTGAGAAGATGTATGGCTGAGGTACAGAGAACAGGCGCCATTTATTAAGTTATAATGAAAATCGGGCGGCGTGGTGGCATAGTGGCTAGCACGGTCGCCTCACAACAAGAAGAGCTCGGGTTCACGCCAGGGGTCTTTCTGTGCAGAGTTTGCAGGTTCTCCATGCGCTTGCATGGGTTTCCTTCCACAGTCCAAAAAAATTACATTAATCGGTGATTCTAAATTGCCAGGGTGTATCCCTGCCTCTGGCCCGATGTGCTCTAGGATAGGCTCCAGCAAAGCCCCGTGACCCTGAATTTGGGAATAAGCGGGTAAGAAGATGAATGATAATGAAAATTCTGGTTGTTGTTTTTCATTCTGATCTCTCCTGTGTTTAATTAGGACTCTATATTAGACCCCGAAGTGTAGCTGAAAATACAAGCTGCCAAAAACAAAAATCGAACCATTTTTCTTCTATGATATTTTATTTCCACCTATTTTACATGAAGATGTAAAGGAGCAATTTTTCAAAGATTGTTTACTTGTTTTATGTCAGCAGGAAGCGGAAAACAAAAGGAAACATCATCTGGCTGTGGTCTTTAAAGACCGCGCACACATTCCGTCTCCATATGCTCTCTTTTGTTTCTCTATTTTAGGACATGTTTCTGCTTTCCTCCATGGGGCCTCCTGGTGGAGGGAGGACACACATATCGGGCCGCCTGCAAAGCCGCTTCAATCTCATCAACATGACATTCCCAGCGGTGAGGAAGCCTCCACATTGAGCGGTGCAGTGCAGTCCTTTGATTTAATATAAAACAGGAAGTGCTCTAATTATTCTGTTCCTGTTCTTTTACAACACACATTGTTTTAAACCCTTAATGCCAAAATGCTTTATTGTGTGAAAGTTATCGTGTAATTGAGCCTGTGTGTGTGTGCGTGCGTGCGTGCGTGCGTGTGTGTGTCCTTGTCCTAGCTGCCCCTTTGTTGATATTATATTCTTCTCATTATCATTCTCAATGTCATCATTATCGGGCAGAATTGCCATGAAAATAATAATGATAAGTGTAGGAACACTGGAGGTTCTCTGATTTGGCAAAAATGCATAAAAAAAACTCCTGACTGACTGATTGCTGCCCACTTCTTATTTTCCTCATGCAATCTAAAAGCTCACTCAACTACACCTCCTGCCACCACCTCACTGCCCACCCACACACATCCTGTTTAACATTTATTTTCATCTAATCTGTTCCAATTTGTCCATCTTACTTACTATAGCCTTACTATACCCTGCTTTTACTCATCAGAGATTGTCTTTTTTTCATACCACTTCATTTTCTATTTCATTTCCTTATCTCCCACATGCGTTTTCCTTTTTATGTATTCTTCTCTGATCTCTCCACCCCACCCCAATCCACCAGCTCTTAATCTCTCATCTGTTTTCCTCCACGCTTTCTCCCATTTTTTTTTTTTACATTTGATCATTTCTGATTCACTGATTGTCTTTATTTTGCTGTCCTGCCGCACTCATCCTCTGCAGGAGTCTCAGATCAAGTGCATCTATGGGACGATGATAAACCAGAAGCTGCAGGAGTTTGATGAAGAGGTTAAGCCTATAGGAGATGTTCTGACTCAGGCTACTCTGGAGTTGTACTATGCCATCATTGCCCGCTTTTTACCCACTCCTGCTAAAATACACTACCTCTTCAATCTCAGAGACATTTCCAAGGTCAATGAGAATCTATTTATGGTTATTTTTGTATTCTAATGTTTTGTAATCTTTCAGTAAATTATTTTAATGCCCCTCCTTCTTCAGGTCTTCCAAGGTCTACTACGATCTCATAAAGACTTCTATGATACCAAACAGAGCATCACACGTCTCTGGATACACGAGTGCTTCAGGTAATTATGTCAGAACATATAAACATATACGTTATCATTCATCTGGTTATTCACACCCATGTGTCTGCATTCAGGGTGTTTTCGGATCGGCTGGTGGATCATGTAGATATGGAGGCATTTGTTGGACTTTTAAGTGAGAAACTAGGCTCGTTGTTTGATCTAACTTACCACAGCATATGTCCCAACAAACAGCCCCCTATATTTGGTATGTACTTGCTCTATTTAGGATTCTATAAATAGATATGAAGTCAATGAATACATTTCTTTGATTGCTTTGCAGAATATGTTAATATACGCCTTTTTTTGTTTTTTAGGGGATTTCCTTAAGGATCCACGTGTGTATGAAGATTTCCACGACTTCAAAAATCTCAAAAGCTTTATTGAGTCTCAATTGGAGGACCATAACCTCACCCCTGGAGTTGTCCCGATGAGTCTGGTGCTGTTCAGAGATGCTATCGAGCATGGTCAGCTTATAACTCATATACATGTCTCAGTTTTCAAAACAAGTTAGACCAGATATCCCATAACTATCCAGTAGCATGTGTGTGTTATCAGTCTCTTATCATGTAGACGACACTAGAACATTTATCGCAGTGTAACAAGTATAGCTTATGAATAGCTATTCCAGTGTGTCAGTCGTTAGTGCAGTAGCTAGTCCACTGTGTGGATAGCTAGACCAGTGTACTAGTATATATGTGACTAGTGTATGAGTGTATGAATAGCAAGTTTAGTGTATGAGTGTCTGAATAGCTAGTTCAGTGTATGAGTGTATGAATAGGTAGTTTAGTGTATGAGTGTATGAATAGGTAGTTTAGTGTATGAGTGTATGAATAGCTAGTCCAGTGTATGAGTGTATGAATAGCTAGTCCAGTGTATGAGTGTATGAATAG
>JAOTRA010000034.1:2701943-2715862 GCA_026260255.1 Pseudolaguvia tuberculata
TGTGTGTGTGTGTGTGTGTGTGTGTGTGTGTGTGTGTGTGTGTGTGTGTGTGTGTGTGTGTGTGTGTGTGTCTCTGTCTGCTGGCTTCCACAATCTAAGAATTGATTGGAGGAGTATAAATTACTGAAGACAGTCGGGGTGCATTAACTCACCTTTCACATTCTCCTCTCACATTTCCTTATTATCTAAGGATACAATGATTTCTTTCTTGCACTCTCTGTGTCTCTCTCTCGCTCCCTCTCTCTCTGTGTTTCTGTCTCTCTCCTCTCTCTCTCTCTCTCTCTCTCTCTCTCATTTCATCTGTCTGTGCTGTCTGAATCTCGATGCAGTGTGTCTGGCTTTGTTTTCTTTGTTTAAACCTTGCTAGCTAGTATTCAGCTGTGTGTAGGTAGAGCATCTTACCTTCATTACTAGTTTCCTGTTTTGTTGGTTTGCTCATTGGGTACAGAAGGTATTTAGGTGTAATTGTTTTTAATTATATATACAATGTTACAAATTCTAAAGTGCACAGTTTCTAGGATGTCTTTCTATGTTGTAAAATTACGATATTCCTATATTGGAACTTAGAGACTTACACACTGTTCCAGTACGACAATGATCCTGTGCACAAAACACAGAGCTCTGGAAAGACATGGTGTGTTCTAGACATCGCTCTGAACAAGAGCGTCTGCTAAAAAATGGGAAACGAACATCTTTGGTTTTCTGCACCAGTGGTTCCCAAACCTGGGCTGCAGACTGGTACCAGTTTGTGGATCAATTGGTTTGGGTCATTAATTATTTCTGTTTTTTTATATCTGTTTTTCTATTATCTGAGTCTGAATGATCTTTTATTTTAAAATAAAATAGTAAAGAGAGAAGAACCTACGACTTCCAAGAAAAAGAAAACTTTTAACAAATATGACTTCAAATATGGATTTATCGTGACAGGTGATTCCCACACACCAAAACCCGATATGCAGAATATGCGGCGACTGGATCTCTAATGACGTATTTAAGCCTTGTTACTTGAGACTTTATTTATGTTTATATTATATGTTATACGCATGTTATGTTATTTGTTGGCACAACGTTACGAGAAAGCTGCTAATAAAGTTGCGTACAAGTCACAATGGATTCATGTTTATTATTATATTATACAATATAAATAATGCACCTACATGTCGCTCAATCACAAATGATTAAACTTAACTCCGTGAGCATCTTCACAATAGGAATAATTCTACTACCGAACACTTGAGTCTGAACTGTTCAACATCGACATCCTGTTCAGAAAGAAGTCAGGCTTTTATTTCAGTGGTATTGAGACAGGAGATTTGAGTATACACTGCTAAGTAAGCACACCAATGACAGTCTAATCCCACAATGTTGGATCTCAGAATGGAATTGTTGGTGCTGTATGCTAGAGCTGTTTTCCTGCTGATTTGGCACTTGTTAATGTATTTGTTCACCTTTTAAAAAACATTTTTACTATTTTTTTTCTTAAAACTTGGCATTGAGACTTGTCTTATGTCAACACTTACGATACTTAAGCTCCTCTTCATGCTTATTTCTTACTCCCCATCTATGGTTAGTTTTAGCTAGTTTAGGGATTATACTTTTATATTATTGTGGCTACTTGTGAGAAGATCTGTTTGGACTTTAGTCCAGCTGTGATTTTGATTAGAACGATGTGCTGGAAATTGTGCTTGATAAACAAATGAGCCTGAGAGCTTGAGTGCATTTTGCGAACACAGTAAGAAAAGAGCAGAATATAATTGAGCGTGTTACTCCACCTGTCAGCTGCTACTCTCTTGGTGTGGTAAAGTGATGGAACAGTGCGCCTGTCGGTTAGACTCAAACACTCATGGCGGATGAGCATGTGGTTTAAGAGACACTAGGCTCGTTAAAACGTGATAGAAGGTTTATTTTGTTGTTGTTTTTTTTCTTGCTTCCTGTCGAGCCATCGACTGGAATTACAGAGATGCAGTACGGTTCAGTGTTGTATGACCTAATGTAGTATTATATAGACATCAATTTCAAGATCAATCTTGAGATAAAATTTTGCAACATTTTCAATGCTATCACACAAGTCAACTTATCATAAAAGTCATAACTGATAATAAATTAGCCATTACAGCTTTTTTAGCCTTGAGATTACATCATAGAATTAATTACAATGATTAATTTTAATAATTAATTTTGCTATTATTTTAGTCTGTCAACATGGTGGTAAACCAGTGACAGTCTGCACAGTACTATAACCTAAAGTCCACACCTCAGGACTAACATCACTGCTATTGTCCTCACTGGACACATGAGACAAAATTCTACATTTATCCAAGGATTAATTTGACATAGAATTTGTTCATAGCGTTGGATGCTGGAACTAAGTTAGTCAAAAATCCTATTCCTACAATTCTTTTTTTGCCATGAAATGTAAACTAAAAGATATTACTTGTTAATTCATTTTGATCTCTACATTTCACTAAGAATTGCTATATTGCTTTACTCTGGTTCTGTCCAGTACTTTCATACTACAGTACATCTAAATCCTTAGAATGTCAATTACAGTACAATTACATGTAGGAATTACATTTTTCCTGGTTGACGCAATACTACCACTTGAAATATGTATCTGATGTAGATTTTACTATTATATCATCTTCTGTGAGAGATGGGTCATTATATTCAGAAGTGACCGAGTGTGTTTACGTACATTATTCCTTGTGGTTCAATTTCACATATTTGTCTTACGTCCACAGACCTTCTTCTGTCAGTCTCCATGTCTAGCTATGTGAGACCACACCTAAAATTCGATTCATTTCAAGAATCATTAGAAAATTTAAGTATTAGAATTTGTGCTTAGTTACGTAGTTCAACCCAACACCAACCTTCCTGATTCTCCAGTGTGCTTTTCTCTCTTCCACAAGCAAATGCATTTACACTGTTATTTATTTTCTACAAGACCTTCTACCCCATAAAAAACCCTGACCGACACCAGCAGACAAACCACTGCCTGTTGGAATATCCAACACACCGTTCTACCGACCGGCCATTATTTTATTTATTGTAAGAGCCAAAAGATAATCATTAATAATGAAACATTCCTGAACACTTAGCATAAAAAAGCAAGCATAGCAGATTTTTATACAGATTTTACTTTTAGCTTTAACTTGTAATGGTCCTGTCCTTCAAAAGACTCAAAAACACCAAAAAAACATATATGTCCATGTTTTGATAGATTTTTGTAGATGTACTGTGGAGGCTCAATCTCTCCCATCTGATTTGTTGGACCAGCAAAGCACTTGTTTCTTCAACAGACCACTGATTCACTGTTACACTATTGATTTTGTGTTTTTCCACCAGCAATTTTTAAACACGCTCACGGTTTGATTTTTGACTTTGCTTAACCGAGTGTCCACCTTATAATTCTCAGGATCCAGTGTCACATCTTCCTTAATCAGTAAAATAGGTTTAATTGTATTGACTGAATTTAGGCACCAGGTGGAAAATCAGCAAGAGTTGAGGACCCCCCCCCCTCTCTCTTTCTCCTTCTTGTTTTCTCCCTCCCAACTTTTCTGTCTGTCCCTTTTCCTCTGTCTGTCTGTGTTGCTGTCTGGAAGTAAAGGCTACATTACTGCCTCTGTCTGGAGCCTGCAGTAATCCAACACCTGACTGAGACAGACAGCGATAGGAAGCAAGGGAGGGTGAATGTAAAAAGAAGGAGGAGGGAATGGGATCACTTGCTTTTTTTTTTTTTTTTTTTTAAAGTGTGCTCAATACAAAGGTGAGTGCACAAGGCATTCATTCACACGCACACACGCGCATACTCATAAACACTTATTTGCTACCTATTCCCTCGGCTGCAATATCCCGAGTGATGATGTAATCCTCAGCAAGAGCAGTTCAGAGTAATGGCAATGCTTTCCTGGCAGTGTTGCCTATAGAGTTATGGCTTATTTAATTGTCAAGGCAGTGTAATAAATGGGGAAAAAACAGCCCCTGTTTTACTTCAGGCTACTAAGACAGTGAAGCTGATCAAAAGAAGTGAAATGATCAAAAGACACTTTATTATGAGATTAAGAAAGGTGGTACTGTGGAATGAAACTGGCAGTTGATTAAACATTCGGGCTCTCATTCTGTCACCGCTGTGCTTTTCGATCATGATGCTTCATAATGCTTTTAGTTCAATCATAAATACTCATAATGGATGTAAAAGTAAGAAGACATTTTTACTATCCATAAATGTCTATTTATAGTGAATCATACGTAAAAAAAAATTGAATGAGTATTTATGAGGTGTATCGGACATGTTTGAGGGTTTTTTTTTTGCGAGTTCTATGGGCATACATAGGCAGAATTAAATGATCTACAAAGTGGGCTGTAATTTTATAATACATTTTGGATTTAAAATGTTTTTTAATGTTTTTTTTCCACATACGTACATACATATCTACAAGCTACCAGGTTATGTTAACCCTATAGTCACTTAGATTGCATCTTCACTATAGGAGTTTAAAACTGACCTGCTTACTGGCCAGAAAAGGAAGTGATTGTGGGGGAAATCAGACTTGGCTCACTTTATACAAGCAGTGTAAATGCTGCTTAAGACATAAGGGGTTTAATGTTTCATTAGCTGATGGACAGAGCCATTGGTTTTTAGTTAGTTAAAAGTTTACATACTGATTATGTGCTGGAAGTGGGTTTTTGTGGCTTGTGACTAGTTAAGTTCTGTTGTAAATTAACCAAAGGAGACCAGAAGACTTGATTCAGACAAGGATTCACGACTAGATTCTCCTGTGAGCTACAGTTAAAGAATCCTGCTGAACCTCCTGTAGACAGAGCATCTAAAGCAATGTGCCAGGAAAGAGCTCAAATGATCACAGTTTCATTTTCCAGTATAATCTAGAAGGACTCAGGAGAATATGGTTCTGAAGTGGATTAATACACGCTTGCAAAGGGATGGATGTAATACTGTGTAATACATGTTTGAGATGAGCGGGATATTGGACACTGTGTGTGAATAGGTATGCATAAGAACAGAGATGTCAGTGTGTGTGTCTGTGTGTATGCATGTATCTGTGTCTGTATATGACTGACGTAAGCTGGGTATTGTATTTTGAGGGCAATGCATGTGTTTATTCATGTGTGTGTGGCCTGAGGCCTGGTGTGATTCCCTTTACAGCCAGGGGATTTCTTGAGCACTCAGCCCCTGCGTGTGGCCTGGCTCATCTCCAGAGGAGCAGGCTGCCCTGCCTGTGCCACACACAGCTCTCCAGAGACCCAGCCTAGACAAAGCTGGGCTCCATCCAGCTCACTCATTCACTTACCTCCTCCTTTCACCCAGCTGGCACTCTCAATCTCACTCACTATCTCCGATAGCATTTTCCTTTGATGCCCACTATCTCCAGCTGACGCACAGACACACACCCTTCTATTCTTGTTCTTTGGCATTGCTTACAAACACAGGTACACTTTTTGGCCACTATGTGGCACTGTATTTGGTGTGTTCCGTCGTTGTGTGTGGCCTAAAATCAAACCTCTGCATATTTGGGATAATACATTCTCACATTTACTGTAAATCAACCAGATTGGTAGAACCATCCAGCCTGCACCACCCAGAGCGACATGTGTAGAGTTCCTTGGGTGGCGACGGAGATGGGTGGTCCCTACATAGGGTTTTTATTAGAGTACACTAGCTGATCTAATGAGTCTAAACCACCAAAGTCACACACACATGCAGGGCACGCGTGTGCATATGTACCAAAATACTGCATGCATCTACATGTGCGTATGGTTGTACTGCTGAATGCATCTGGTAAACCTGTTCCAACATCAGAATGCAGCTGGAGTAACTTTAAGAACTCAATTTGATACAAACACTCTGATGATTGATCCAAGTGTTGTTTTAACAGTATGAAGATAAATGGCATATGCGTTTGCATGCTAAATAATGCAATAGTCAGTATGCAATAGGTCTAGGGTTATCTCCCAGGCATGGGGTTTTTCTGTGCTGAGTTTGCATGTTCTCTTCGTGCTTGCATAGGTTTTCTCCTTGGGTATTCAGATTTGAACTTCAGTCTTCGTTCATGTGTCCATCTCATTTGAAACTCAAATACTATCATATCTTTAATGTCCTTTTTTTGTTTCAACATTAAATCGTCTGCAGCAGTTGAGAGTCCCTCCAGCTGACTCATGTAATCAAGATTCGTTTGCTACGAAAACGTTGATCACTGACTATAGATTATTATTTGAAGTATTAAATCACTTATTTATTGCAAACTATTGTGTTATACACATGTGTAATCATTTAGTCATTTTGATCAATTGTGCAACACTATTGATTAATGAACTGATTGATATCAGGCACACTGTTAAAGGCCTTGCTCCAGGGCCTAAGAGTGGCAGCTTGATTTACCTTTTAATTAATAGTCCAGTGCCGTCACCAGTAAGCAGCCATTTCCCTTTATAGAGTGTATCTTCATTTTATTATTAATATATTGCTATAGTGATTTGAGTTTGGGAGGAGGGGCGTTTCTTCCTATTCCTTCTAATTTGTTATTCTTATCATCTACAATACAGCCAGTCAAATCATTTCCAACTGTTTCTTTTGCTTCAATACAGCTCAGATACAAATCATATAGTATTGGGAAGTAACTTTACTATAGCACATGTAGTAACAATAAGTTAACAAGTTTTATTAACTTATTTCTGTTAATATTCTCCAGTTAATTTTATCATTGAATTAATACTATAGTCTGCTGCAGTAAGATAGATAAATATACTACAGTGTTGTTTCTTGTGGGAGAGAAGCCGTGTCTGATCTCACAGATGTCTATGATTGTCCAATATGTGTGTGATTGACAGATGAAAGAGTACGCAAACCCTCCCATTCAAAGCGCCTGGCCAAAATTGTTGGCAAACATTTGCTTGGCCAAATGTTAACCAATATTTATGGGTAATGCTTGATTGCCTAATGTTTTGGCAGAGTGTTGTTATTGTCTCAGGACTCATTTATCGTAGATCCTTTCACAAATGAAATTACTGTTCTTAATCAGCCAGTAGTGGCCCAGCTGCTCAGAAAGTCACTTAAATCTGTGTCTGGCCAGGCTGTCAGTGGTGTGTCCTTGAGCAAGGTCATTAACTTTCTACTGTTTCGCTCACTCCTGTAATCCAGTCATTTTAATTAAGTGACACTTTCAAAGGTATATTTTGCTCCAATGTGTCCGTCTCTATTGCTGATACAGCAAACTTTGGACATTGTAGAAATAAATACATTAATAAAAGGATGTAGTTCATGAAAACAGTTTAACTGAATAAGCATTTGTGTTTTAGTGCTCACATGGGTGGAGCCCTCTTATCAATGCTTTGTAAGACTAAAAGTGAAGCTAGAAATCATCTGACAAGTCTTTAAGCCAGATGATGTTGTGATTCTCTGAATGACAGGAAAGTGAGGAGAAGTATGCAAGCGTTACAGCACAAAATTCTGTGTTTTACAACGTTGATTTTACAATAATTAAAATAAAACTATTCTTTAATCAAGACTGTGGCGTCACACTGTCTCGCTGATCGTTTTGGCTAGCTAGAGGACTAGTTGTAGCAGAGTTATCACTGCATTGCAGGGCCGAGAGCTTCAGAAGATCATGAGTTTATTTAGTGTGTGAGGTATTTAATTAAAGTACTTCTCTAAAGGAATGTATAAAGTATTATCTATCTGTCTGTCTGTCTGTTTTCTTGTCCATAGTGAGGTGCAAAAAGTGCTTTGAGTCGCATCATTGAACAGCTCAATACTGATATAATAGATCACGAATCAAAGTGTAACAACCACAAAAATGGTTAAAAGAGCAAAATGAGAAAAATGTGGGTTTTCGGCATCTGTTGAAGACAGCCAGTGACTCGGCTGTTCTGACTTTGATGGGAAATACATTCCTCCATCTTGGTGCCAGAACAGAGAAATGTCTTGAAGCAGACCGACCTTGTGTCCTAGAAGATGATGGGACTAGTCGAGCGGTACTTGTGGGTTTGAGGGAACGCAGTGCTAGACGAGGAGTGATAAGTCCTTGGAGAAAAGAAGGTTCTGCTCTGTTTTTCACTTTGTATTTTATCTGTCTATTTGTCTGTCTGATCTGTTTCTGTATCCATTAGAACTGTGGAGTGGCAAGAGCCTATTGGTACAATACATATAACGATAAATGGATCATGATACAATATACAGCAATATATTGCAATTCAATACGTATTGAGACACACTGCAACAGATAGTTACAACAAAGAATACAGCAATATATGCTTCTGAGACATTGATGTGCAAGCAAAAACTATAGGAGAATAGGAAAATGTTCTATCTATCTATCTAGCTATTTATACAACTATCTATCTATACAGTTATCCAATCATCTATCCATCTATCTGTCTGTGTGTCTGCACATTCATTTATCCGTCTGTTTGTCTATTCATCCATCTACCCATCCAGAGATGTACAAATATTTACACAATTAATGTAGCGTAGTGGATAGCACGGTCACCTCACAAAATGAAGATCCCGGGTTCGAATCCTGCACTGGGGATCTTTCTGTGCATAGTTTACATGTTCTTGCCGTGCTTGCGTGGGTTTCCTCTGGGTACTCTGGTTTTCTCCCACAGTCCAAAAACATGTAGATTAGGTGGATTGGTGATTGTAAATTGTTTGTCTATGTGTTGCCCTACAATGGACCCGTCCACGGTGTACCCTTGCCTCTCGACCTATGTGTGCTGGGATAGGCACAGCAGAGCCCTGTGACCGCGAATTAGGGAATAAGTGGGTAAGTAGATGAATGAACGAACATCATCTTATGTAAACGTTTTTACTTCCTACTGCTGTAGAAATTGTTTGTTTGTCCATATTGTCCGCTGTGAGTGTTTTGTTATTTTGGCAGTGATCTACAGAAAATATGAGAAACCTTTAATTACTGTTTGATGGAAAACTCTTTACACACCAGAAGTTTCTAAGACCATGTGACAGCTGAGGCCAGACAAACTCCTGCCCCCAAAGGCAAAATATCCTGTCTGCATGTCTGCATGCCTGTGCTCCAACACGAGCACAGACAAAAGCAGCTGTTCCTGTTCCAGACAGGATTTAGTGAAAGTTTCTAAATAAAAAAATACTTATACAAACAAGTTCTTTATAATACAGTTGACGTAATACAGAGTGAGAAGGACACAGTATAGAGATACCATGAGTAATAACATGAGGGTGTGTGTGCATGAGTGAGAGAGAGAGAGAGAGAGAGAGAGAGAGAGAGAGAGAGAGAGAGTGGATTTAAACGCTTATATTTTTGTAACCCTGGTTAACGAACCTTATTCTATTATTAACAGTGGATCAAGAGTGCCTTAAATTGTGTAAAATCACAACTTTTTTTTTTTTTTTTTTTTTTTCAAGTTTTTGAACATTAAAATAAAAAGGTTCTCCAAACACCAGCCTTTATCGTAAGTGTTAAACGCACATTACAGTGTTTAAAACGAATGATAACATAATAATCTCTCTGTCACACACAAACATAATGCTGAGGAGTGGATTAGACAACCCGTCGCCATCAAAGTCATAGGTGTGTGTAGAAGGAGGAGCTTCCAGCCCTCAAAGTTGGTAGAATACGGGATAGAGGCGCCAGTGTTTTAGCTGTTGGGATGTGTGTATGATTTTAGGTGTGTGTTTTGGATTATTCACTTCCTTCCTTTCGTGATCCTTCATCATCTCCCCATTGCACACATCCACTTAGATGTAAAGTGTGTGTGTGTGTGTGTGTGTGTGTGTGTGTGTGTGTGTGTGTGTGTGTGTGTGTGTGTGTGTGTACAGAAGCTCAAGTGTCAGCTTAGGAGATTTTGTCAGCTGAGGATAAAAGAGTCATAAGAACAGCAATAAAACCTGTGTTTCTTATGGTCTGTATGTGATGCTGGAAAGCTTCTTTGGTTTTTAAAATGTTTGCCGGCTTTTTTTCCCCTTTATGTTAAATAATAGGCTTGAATAATATTTTCTGCAGCTTGAGCTGTAATGCAGATTTATAAACAGCTGTAACGATACACACTGAAACAGAAACAGAACGGTGAAATAAAGAGGGTGTGTGTAGGGAGGAGGGGTATAGAGGTGATGCTGGAGCAGCTGCATATGGTTTGTGTTTGTGTATATCTCAAAAATGGCTCACTCGTTCCTTCACTCATCTTTCTTTCTGTCATTAGTGTCCGGTCAGGTGAACCCCAAAGTTAAGAAAACATCAAAAAAATCAACCATACGCCAAACACACACACATACACACACACACACATACATACACACAAAATGCCATATTCATCTTTCACATATAGTAACTCTTTGTGTATTTAAAAGATTCCAGATGTTTAGCACATACACATGCGTGTCCACTTTATTGTGTGTGTTAAACCTTTAGTGGATTCAGGTGTGTGTGTGTGTGTGTGTGTGTGTGTGTGTGTGTGTGTGTGGGTGTGTGTGTGTGTGTGAATGTGTATTGCTGGTTGTATGGTTGCTGCTGGCTGACTCAGCTGTATTAAGTGTATTTAATAGGGTCTGTGGTTCATATCCAACTATGGCAGCTTTTAGACTCTACATGGTGCTGTGATGATGCAATCAGGATTTAAAGATGTGTGTGCAGGTGTGTGTTACAGGAATTTATCCGCTACTTTGCACGGCATCAATACTGCTGGAATATTAATGAGCTGAATGGTTTTAAGCTAGAAATGAGAAGCCTTTACATATCAGCAGGACATGTTATTTATTTATTCATTTATTTCAGTAGTACTATTGTCTGATCACCAGTTTAACTGTTCTATGTTGGTTCTAGCTGTCCAAAGGGCTGCACAACCAATTACAATTAGGACGCTGATATTTGACCTCATGACTAAAATCAATCAAACTCAAGTTTAGTTTGAAAAGCTTCCTTGTTTGCATGTTTTCTGTTTCAGCCTTAATCATAACACTTAAACACACACACACAAACACACAAGCACAGCATCTCCACAGGACTGCTGAAGGGTCAGAGGGTTAAGGACCAAACATTAAAGCAAAGTGGCTAAGACCTGAAAAGCCCAGCTACTGCTGGGGGTCAGAAAGGTCGTCCCATCCTGTCACGCTTTAGCACGTGCCTGAGCAGGTGTCCTGGCAACCCTAAAGTGTTTGCTGAGTAAATATGTAACCAATACACACTATGGGGCCAAAGTCTATAAGAGACCAGGTAGAAATTATAAGCCTTTGGAGAGTTCTTGTGTATTGGAAATGTGACAAATCTCCCCAACACTAACAAACAGCCATGGGTGTGTGTAGAAGGAAGACCTCTTAGTTGGTAGAACAGCTGGTAGCTGCTAGACTTCTTAGCTGGTGTGTTTGATTTTAGGTGTGTTTTGGATTATTCACTTCCTTTCTTTCGTGATCCATCATCCTATCCACCAACCATGGAGTGGTTTTGTGTTTTGGGAATGTAACAAATTTCCCCAAAACCAACAAACAGAAAACTTTATATATTGAATTCACACCCTTTAACAGTATTTTCATAGCATTTGGCTGGTGCCACTTACATTAACCTTATTTCAGGTTATAAACTTTGCTTAATTGCCCAGTTGTGGCAAATTGATGGCGCTGGGAATTAAGTCCAAGACCTGATCAGTTCAACTGAAATCAGGGTTAAATTCCCAGCACCAGCAAGTTGCCACCAGTGGGCTACTGAGCAAGGCCCTTAGCACTAATTGTTTAGTTAGTATAAGAGAGATAAATGAATATGGATGTCTGCCAAATGCAGTAGATGTCGAAGGACTTTACACAATAAGCTGCTTCCCCTTCCCCTCTCATCAGAAGATATTTGAGTGGAGAACACCCGAGTCTGCATTTTTAGATAGCATTAGCGCTACTTCATTATACTTCATTAGCTTGTGCTTAGTAGATACTTTTTAAAAAAATCAAATTATTTTTTTTCAAATAAAAGTTTTACTGATTATCACTGTGTTAGCTAAATGCCTTATTCACACAAGCTATAGTTACACACAAGCGGCAATTTGCTAGTGGTTCAAAATAACACACACACACACATACACATGTATGCACCAATGGTGTATGACCTTTGAATGCTAATATGCACCTACAACTGTGTTCATCTTCTTCTGCCTTAGAAAAGCCACATGTAGGTATTTATAGCATTTTAAAATGTTTACAGCTACACATGCTAAATGTTTTTATGATGATAATATTTTGTTATGGAATATATATTTTTTAAATGTTCTGCTTAGCAGTTTGTAGAATCCAATAAAGCATTATAACTTTCAAAATCTTCAGTTTTGTGTGCCAAATACTTCTGGTATTCAGTTAACAGTTTGTAAGCATGACGTCTCCGGTTGGGTTACAGTGAATCTGGAATCTAGCCCAGGAACACTAGCAGTGAGGTGGGAAAACATCAGGAATGAACATAAGGCCATGGCAGGACACCTTACACACTGTCATTCATATCAAAAGAGAATTTAAGTCGAACCTGTCACATTAGTGAGGTGTTTTTGCATGTTGGAGGAAACCAGTGAACCTGCACTAATCCTATAAGACAGTAACCAAATCTTTAGATGGAACCAGAAACCCTGGAGTTGTGAGTGGGTAATGCTACCCGCTAAATATATCCCTACTTTTATTTTGAAAGCTCAGTTTAAATTTGAATGCTGTGACACTTTTGCAACTATGACATAAGTTGTAGTTGTGACATACTGCGATTGTGATTTAAGTCACTGCAATCGTGACTCAGGTTAGTTATTAAAAGCAAGTGATGATTTCAGTTCATGTTTGGTGCTCCATTAAAACCTACATTCACTCAAAACTTTTAAGGAAGATTTCAAGATTATTATTTTCTTTTGCTTGCAGCCTGCAGCCAACAAGGTATTGTGTTTTTTATCCATTCATTCACTCATAACCCACCTCTTCCCAACTCGGGGTCAGCTGGAGCCTATTCTAGGTCAAATAGAGCGAGAGGCAGGCGTACACCTTGGATAGGTCGTAGACCATTGCAGGGACACACATAGACAAACAACCACACACACACACACACACACACCCCTATGGGAAAATTAGAATTACCAATCAACTTAATGTTTTTGGACTGTGAGTGGAAACCAGAGTACCCAAAGAAACCCCACGCAAGCAAGCAGAGAACATGCACAGGATGAGCACTTGCCCGGGAATCGAACCATTACACCACCGCACCACGTTATTATTGGTATTTTGCCTAATTAATCTGCTGTGTGAGTTAATTCAGATAAAGGATTGTTGTGTGTGAGGAAATGTTTTTGAATAAACCAGTAGAAAGAAAATGCACATGTACATTGGTAAGAACCAAATACTGTTCTAGTATGACTGTAGTCTGGAGTATTTGAACTGGTGAGGAGCAGGAAAGTGCAGGGTGGATTGACAGACAGATAACGGAATGACAACGATAGAAGAGCAGACCGATGGATGGACGGACGGATGAGTGAATGTGATCTTGTGTGTGTTTATGTGTTCTAGCTGTGTCGGTTTGATCATGTTGAGAACAGAAATGGCAAAGCTAAAAATATCCCATAAACCCATTCACCCCCAACCCCGCCCCATGCACCAGATAAACTTTCCAGGCCTGCCATAGATTGCTCCACCTTCTCGTTAAATGCAAGCTGTTTCTGCTGCACATTCCACATGGCGGAGCAAACCATCCTGCAGCCAAAAAAGGGGATGAGGGCATTATTTTCAGCCCCCAAGCAAATTAGAGATATTTCCAAACAGTTGTTTCTGCATGTTAGAAACCAAATAATACTGCAATTGCATGTCCAAATCTGCGGGTGCGAGTATACGTGCATGCTTCTAGTCAATCCAGCAAGTGTGTGTGTGTGTGTGTGTGTGTGTGTGTGTGTGTGTGTGTGTGTGTGTGTGTGTGTGTGTGTGTGTGTGT
>JAOTRA010000034.1:2729637-2739736 GCA_026260255.1 Pseudolaguvia tuberculata
TGTGTGTGTGTGTGTGTGTGTGTGTGTGTGTGTGTGTGTGTGTGTGTGTGTGTGTGTGTGTGTGTGTGTAATATAATGTAGGCAAGAGTGTGTGTGGGTGTTTGATACCAACACTGCCAGTTCTCTCCCAGAAGACTGCTGTTATTGTACATGTTAAGATCTATCTTTACTTTAGATTGAATGTTTTTTATAATATTCACGCATAATCCGTCCGGTTTATCACTTGTGTACTCATTTTACCCATTTCGCTCCCACGGTTTCCCCCTTATTCACCCTTGTTGAGCAATGATCGGTGGCCTAATAAGATAAGATTAGCATAGGTTTCTTTCTTATTATATACACACACAGGAGCACACAGTGAAACCTTAGCAGAAGGCTATATGTTAACACAAGTGTGCAAACACACACATGCCCCCCTCACCATATCTCTCACACATTACTGGCCAAGCTCCAACAGGCCCTCTGCTTCTCTTTCTCTCCCTTCTCTTTCGCTATGCCAGGAAACCCCAGGAAGGTTTATTATGACCTTGGTACACTTTTTCTATGGCTATACTCCCACTAGTCCATCTGTG
Source organism: Pseudolaguvia tuberculata (assembly GCA_026260255.1). Taxonomy (NCBI): domain Eukaryota; kingdom Metazoa; phylum Chordata; class Actinopteri; order Siluriformes; family Sisoridae; genus Pseudolaguvia; species Pseudolaguvia tuberculata. The sequence goes on from JAOTRA010000034.1 coordinate 2,730,210, forward strand.
CTCTATACACAAAAAACAACGCCACACACACTGCCCCCTACATGCTACTTGACGTAATAATACCTTTGACACTTTCTTTGTTAAAATCAAATGAATCAATTTACACATGTTTAAGTGATTTTTTTCTTTTAATGAGTGTTGATTCAGACAGGCACATGGTGTATTAAACTGCGATGGTCTAAATTGTTATGGTTTTCTTTCTGCAGCTCCCCAAACAGTTTGTGAGTGTTGGTGTGTGACCCTCTCTCTGCTGCTGCTGTGGAGGGCTTTACATACACCACTAGTGTGGTAAGCAACTAAATTCAGCATATCAACAGTTTTTGCATGATAAAATGTACATTATATTCTTGCCCATACAGTTGAATGCTGTGTGGGAGGTGAATATGTAAAATGAGCCATTAAATAAAATTAAAATGAATATTAGATTAATTCATATCAACATTGGTTTATAATGTTAGATGGTTACTAAAAAAATTTATGATTTTGACTTAAGTTTAGCCTGTAAACCAATTAGCTAGAAAGCAAATATTTTGTGGTTGGTAATAAAACAAAGTTTATGTAAGTTACGGCATCTGTTTTTGCACCATTGAATTTTATTTTCTGTATATAAATAGGCTGATATTTATTTTGCAGGCTGGATGCATCACACCGTGGAAAAATTTAGTGCGCGCAGCTCACGGGACCCTTTCCCTCTGGATGGATTCAACCGGGGACCATGGGCTCCCATGGGTGGCCGTGCCTGGCCTCCTCCTCCCAGGTGACTTTCACTGTCTTAATACCATGCACATTAACACCCATTTATTAGCTGTTTTACAAAATGCTTAATGCTTTAGATTATAATTTGATTTGTTGCTAATAACATACTATAATCTGAATCATCTTTCAGGTGCTCACCTGGAGGTCAACCTCAGTTTCTCTCGCATCTCCCACCCAATCATATGAGTGGACTAAATCATCCAAGTAAATATTACAACAGTGGGTAAGTGTCTAAGCATGGACATTTGTTCTACTTCAATCAGAGTTTACAGGCTTACCCAAAATTGTATTGGTATATCCAGGCCACCGGCACGAGGAGTGGAGCCCTTGCCAGTTTTACACAGGGATCTCAGGGTGCCCCCGGGCCCTCACCGACCATGGGATCTACTTGGTCAGCATTATGAGCCCCTACCCAGTGATGATCATGCCCGTTTGCACAACAGATACAATGCTGGACCGTCTGCACACATCGCAGCCCGAGCTAACCAGATATTAAAGGTAATTGACTAAAATATTAGTGTTTTTTTCATTACCAATATATTCTATTCTCTTAAATTATGTTTATATAAAAAGTAATACTTTACATTATATAGTGTAGTGTGTATATATAGTAGTTTCCTTTGTCAGTTTGATGGGACTGTTTTAATATTGGCTCTCTCCTCCCCCCTCAAGTATGGGCCACCTTCTCTGCAACATGGATCTAGGCCCATGCCTCCAATTGCAGACATGTGGGAACAGTCTCATCAACAGCAACAACAACCACCCAGGGCTCCCTTTTCTCGTGTTGGCCAGTTGAAGCGGACAGCACCGCTTCTGGGAGAGCATTCGGTCATCCAGCAGACCTCTCTTGCCCTAAACAGACCTAATGAAGACTGTCCAAGCCCAAGCAAAAGGAAGAAGAGTTCTGACTCTGAACAGGTAAAAAAAAAAAATCACTGCTTAAACCAATCAATCAAAAAACTAATCATTTATATTAAAGTGTGTCGTTTGCTTAGACCTTCTTTAAGACTGATGATCTGTAATGAATTCTTTTTGTAGTTCATAATAGGAACCCACCAATACTCAGGGTCAATAGGATCTTCGTTGCCCCTTCAGCAGCCCCATTATCCCCCTCTACAAAAGGGTTCAGCAACATGGACCCCAGTAGAACGTAAGACAGACAGCAATGATTTTCAGGTTAGTAAGATTTTACATCCTCTGCACTTTATTTTCACTTGATTTTTGCCTGATGCAAAAATAAACAGCATAATACAGATTTGTTATCGGATATGCTCATTCACCGAATCTGATTCATTCACTATAATGCCTGTTTACAGGAGTTGCGCAGGCAAGACATGAGTGACTGCAGTTACAAACAGTTTTCATCATCCAGACCTTCTCCCATTTCTCCACCCCGCGTCACTTCTGCCAGCAGCTATGAACATGTCCGTGGTCCTCCATTCAAACCCCTTAAGCCGCAATCACCACATTCTCTGGGGTCCTCTTCACAAAATGTCCAACTCCACCAAACATCATTTCCCTTTCCTAACAACAAGCCTTCTGCTCAAAATCCAGCAGAGCACCAGGTCATTTCCATCCATAAAACGGCTGGGGTGAGGACTACTGGCAGCCAAGCACCACTGTCACAACCCTTATCTTTGGTTGAAAGGAAACGCCCTGTTCCCACACCAGCACATCAAACCGCCGTGCCTTACAGTCACCCAAAATTCCAGCCTCATCCTGGACTGGTTTCTACCACCAACCCCCCTTCCAACAGTGGGCTACATGCACCAGAACCTCAATGCAGCCCTCCTAAATCATGGAGGAACGAGATCAAACATGATAACCAGGCTTTAAGTGTAAGTGTAACCATGAACAAATTATGTTACAATAGTGTCCATGTTCATTTTACAGAATGCCCAGATACTCTATAGTTTTGTTGAAAGCACTTTTATGATTTCATATATATTTACAAGTTTGTATGTTTCTCTCTAGATACTGGGTCCTTATCACAGATCTGTGGATGCACATGTGTCCACATCTCTAAAGCAACAGCAGAAGAAAACTGGGCAAAATCAGGATGAAGGCACCTCTTTGACTCGGGCACCAGTTATCACCTTCACAATGCCGTCCGTACAACCTTCAGCTCCCCCTTGTTCTGTGGGATGCTACAGTGGTGTGGATACTATGTCTACCTTGAGCTCGGTACCCTCTTCTCTCAGTTCCACTGTCAGCACTATTAAAAGCTGGAAGACTTCCCATGCCACAACTCTTAACTTAAACCCCAGTTTGATCCCATCTGGACAAAGTTTCCCACAGCAGGACTATCCAAGAGCCACATCAGACCCAGTAAGCCATTCAAACAACAAACAAAAGGTGCAAATTCAGCATCAGGAACTCCATCTACCCCAGCATGGGCAAGACGCACCCCTTTACACCCCAAAAGTGTCCTCAGCTCCTTCCTCTCTCAGCTCAGGGTTTCACAGATCAGGAAATAGTGTCATCACCAGCAAGGCAATTGACAACCTCTTGCAGCCTGCACATTCACCTCTTCATCACACGCAGCCTGCGGTGCCCATCACTGTGAACACAACCCCTCAACAGTCTAACTCTTTGCATCATAAACTGCCGCACCAAGCAACCCCAGTCACTTCTCAGGTGCCATCTGCTGAAACCTACAAAAGGCCATGTCCTCAACTTGCCATCTCTAAACCCCAGTCTATTGAGGAAGCACTCGAAAAGCTTGATGCAGAGCTGAAAAGCCATATGCAAGCTGAAGAAAGAAGGAAGGAAAAGGCAGAAGAGGAGAGAAAACATAAATTAAAAAAGGATAGGGTAAGTGATGACTCTACAACTGAAAACATGGAGAGCCTCCTTTCAAACAGTCCTACTGATCTGGCTCCTCCATGTCTGTCACCAGCCATTACACCTTCCACAGTTTTACCTCCATCCCAGACATCCTCACCTTTTCCCTGGCTAAGTAGAGGTGGCATACCTACACGTCAGGTAACACCTGGTGCAAGTCCTGTAGAAAGATCTCGACCACCACCTCTCACTCCTCAAACAGACTATGCCAGAGAAAAACAGAGACAGAGAGAGCAATGGAATGCCTCAGTCGCCCCTACTTCACAGAATACCTCAGGGATTTCTACATCTATATATTCATCCAAAAATATTACAACAGAGTTTCCAAATAAACCAATTCAGACTTGTTCATCTGCTGATCAAGTGTCGACAACAGAGAAGGGTTCCCTTAACATCAAAAGTCTGAGCCCTGTTTTGAACTCTTCTAACCTCAGAGAACCTCCCAAACTCTACCAGGCTTTTTCCATGGATACTGGACCATCTTTACAAAAAGAAATAAATACAGCCAGTTTCCACAAGCAGGCAAGTGGTGGTCTATGTAGTAATTCCAGTATAGATTCAGATAGTGCCCAGTTTGAGGAAGAACCATCTGAGCTCTTGCCTGATGGTTTGGCAAACATTATGAAAATGTTAGATGAGTCTATTAAAAAGGAGGAGGAACTAAACGCTGGCCAGAGTAGTGGGCAGCCTGACCCAGACATATCATTTTCTCTTACACCCATAAAGAGTTACTCATTTGCCCCTGATCTCATGCCTGCCCTGAAACAGCCATTAACAGAGGACTATTCGACCGACACTCATGCTAGCCCCCCTGTTCTAAGTCGTCAAGGGTCCTTGGCATCCCCTTGTAGTCGAACGTCTTCCCTTGAAGAGGAAGAAGATACACTAAAAATCATTAAAACATATGACACTAGTGTTGATAAAGATGGTGGTGTTGGTAGTTATCGCCATAGTGACCTGGCCAAGCTTTATGGCTTATCAGAGGGAGCAAAGAGTGAGTGTGATGAGGAGGACGAAGAGGTAGAACAAGATGAGGATACACCTTCATGTTCTCCACCACCTACGAGGCCACACCTGCATCAGACAGGTGTAAACAGCATGTTTAAAAACTTAGCTTCTATGCTGGAGAGTCAGAAGTATGCCTACCGTGGCGGACCATTTGGCCGACCACCTCCTTCAGCTCTGGTGGGAGTGAAGTACTCTTCATCACTTTCATTGGGACCAGATATCTGCAGACAACAAAGCACTTCTCCCACATCAGGCTCTACTATACACCCAGGTTTTAACCACAAAGATCAAACCTCAGTGTATTCAACCACTGAACAAACCCTGTCCCTCTCACCATCGGGATCAACACCAGAAAGAAAAGATGTTGTAGTCTACCAGTCGGATCTCTCGGGATGTGAGGAGGATGAAGGAGTAAGGAAGGGGCTGATGGATGAAGATGCTATTAATATTGTAAATAACTACACAGAGGTAGAGAGTAAACCCAAGCTAACAACAATCTCTGAATCCTCACTTGCAGAGTTGGGTCGTAGTTGTGAGGTGATGCTAAGCCGACATAATCTGCCATTAATAGCATCATCAGATAGTAATAAGAAAGAGATGCCACACATAACTGAGAAAGACAGGAAGAGAGAGCGTGACTATAACCACGAGAAGAAACACAAACGCAGCAGCAGTAGCAAGAAAAGTGAGGAAAGAAAAGAGAAAAAGAAAAAACACAGAGAAAAACTAGAAAATATGTCCTCAAACTCAAGCCGAAGACATAAGGACAGCAAATCACACAAAGAGAAAAAGGGTTGCATAGATAGAGAGAAGGAAAGAGATGGAGAAAGAAAGAAAGGGAAAGAAAAAGAGGAATGGGTATGCCGCAACAAGGAAAAGAAGTCAGGAACTGCTTCACTGAATCATTCGTTATCTGCACCCTCATTGGGTTCTGCAGACTTCCAGAAGTTAAAGGCCCTGACAGATGGCCCACCGAAAGAGCTGAAGATTCGTTTGATTAAAGTGGAAAGTGGAGATAGAGAAACCTTTATTGCCTCTGAAGTTGAGGAGAAAAGAATTCCACTCGGAGAGATAACCATCAAAAACACAGCCAGTGAAATCATCAGATCGTGCAAGTGAGTTGTTACCAAAACTTAAGTAAACTTTACGTTATTGATTAATTATTGTGGTGTTTATATAAAGAACAATTATATTAACCTTGAATTTGTTTCAGGGGTGCCCGTGTTAAGGGGAAATTCAAGGAGTCCTATCTACTTCCGTCATTTTCTGTAAAACCTGTTCTGACTATGGAGCAGCCGATTCCACGGGAAAAACTCAACCCTCCTACACCCAGTATCTATGTAAGTCTAAAATAAACACTAATATATGCTTTAATGAGTTGCTAATAAATTATACAATGGATTAAAAAAGATCTTCACAATGTCGTAACAACTTAGCTGCCGATAAACACAAACTTTATCTAAAACTTTATTAAATCTTACTTTTTTGTTTTTAGCCTTGTTAGTCAGTGTTTAATCAGCTTGATACATCATGGATACATTGGCTTTAAATAAGCCAGGATGGTATTTGGGTTTTGATTTTGCTGTTATTATTGGTTACAGCTTGAAAGCAAGAGGGATGCTTTCTCTCCTGTGCTGCTTCAGTTCTGCACAGACCCCAAAAACCCCATTACTGTCATTAGAGGACTCGCAGGCTCACTAAGACTAAGTAAGTACAACACAAATGCAGCTTCAGAAATTCTTCTACTGGTAAGGAGGTTAAACTACATCCAATAATGTTAACTGTCTTTTGATTTTTCGCCGGATACAGATTTAGGTCTTTTCTCCACAAAGTCACTAGTGGAGGCGAATGCAGAACATGCAGTGGAGGTGAGAACGCAGGTGCAACAGCCAGCCGATGAGAACTGGGATCCCAGTGGCACTGGGCAAATTTGGCTATGCGAAAGCAGTCGGTCACATACTACTATAGCTAAATATGCCCAGTATCAAGCATCCAGCTTCCAGGAAAGCCTACAGGTCAGTCAAATCTTTTAACGTTTGAGATTTCTTTTTATCTTAACACTCATCAAATCCTCAGTATTTATTCAGCCCATATTACAATAACAGTGTTGTTCTTTTGTTTGTTTGTACAGGAAGATAAGCACAGTGATGATGAGGATGATGAAGATGAGAAAAAACCTGTCATAAATCTGGACAATACAGGCAGTAACTCGTTAACCTCCAGGTATTTTCAAATATGTTATAAGAGACTTGTTTTTATCAGCCAATATTAAGAGGACAGTATACTACTTCTTTTTTTTTTTTTTAATTCAAATGTGTGGTTTTTTTTCCAGTGCGGAACAAAAACCTGTGGGGAAAATCATCAAATTTGGTACCAACATTGACCTCTCTGACCACAAAAGGTTAAAAAAAATTGAGATATTTGTGGCTAGTAGTCTAGTAATCACAGACTCCATTCGTCACATTTTGAATCAATGAATGTTGGTCATGGTGAAACTTCTTAACATATAATAAATTAACTTGTTTAAAATTGCTATGTTTTGTTTCTTTCAGGTGGAAACCCCAGCTACAGGAGCTGCAGAAGTTGCCAGCATTCATGCGTGTGTCCTCCAGTGGCAATATGCTTAGTCATGTGGGCCACACTATCCTCGGCATGAACACTGTACAGCTTTACATGAAGGTTCCTGGCAGTCGCACACCAGGTACGTGATAACACCTTTTTGATTGACAAATACACGGAACTGTATGTCTAATATTTTTACCTGTTTTGGTCACATATGTAGTAATTGCTTTCTTTTATTGTTAATTCTTTTATGGGATCCTGTTGAACACGTTCCCAACTTTTCCTGTTTACAATACACGCATTTGAACTAATTAGTAAATCCTGACTTAAAGTATTGGTGGAAAAAAGCCTATAAGACTGGGGGGGTGCATATATGCAAAAATGTGAATTGTGTATTGTATATTTGTTTAATTGATGTGTTTGTGTGCATGTCAATAGGCCACCAGGAGAATAATAATTTCTGTTCTGTGAACATTAACATTGGCCCTGGGGACTGTGAATGGTTTGCTGTCCATGATAACTACTGGGAATCAATCCGCAATATCTGTGAGAAGTAAGAATTCATGTTGCCAACATATTTATCTAAGAATTTCAATAATGCTTTTTATTAAAATCTAAAATGTATGTTAAAAATGTAAACCAATATTGTATAACCAAGTTTGCTCTCATTTGGGCTTGTGTTTTAAATCTATTTGTTAGATATATCAAGTGATTTTGTTGGTTTTTTCTTTCAGGCATGGTGTGGATTATTTGACTGGTTCATGGTGGCCAGTGCTGGAGGATCTCTATAATGCCAATATTCCTGTATACCGCTTTATCCAGAGGCCTGGAGATTTGGTGTGGATCAATGCAGGCACCGTGCACTGGGTTCAGGCTGTGGGTTGGTGCAATAACATTGCATGGAATGTGGGCCCAGTGAATGGTAAGTGTCAACCTAGTACATAGAAGAGATATAAATATAAATAATCGTAAAAATACAGTCATTCAATAACTCGTCTTTACATTGCATGTTATTGTTCTTAAAGGATATCAGTACCAGTTGGCTTTGGAAAGATTTGAATGGAACGAGGTGAAGAAGGTCAAGTCCATTGTGCCCATGATTCACGTTTCCTGGAATGTGGCCCGAACCGTTAAAGTTACAGATGTCGACACCTACAAGATGATTAAGTGAGTATCTACTAATATTATAAGTAAAGAAATAAATATAAGATGAATGTTGCATTATTTAGCATCTAATTGCAAATCACATTAGAATTGCATAAGAATGATTAATTTATTTCTTTATATACATGTTTTTCTACAAAGGCTGATATAAATTCTGTTGGATTTTGCTGTAATGCCAAATATTTGCATTATATATATTCCCTTTATGTTGCCATTTAAGATCTAAATATTCTACATAAAACTTTAAATCTACATGTGTTCTTCTTTTTAAACTTAAATACTGCCATAATCTCAAGGTCTGCTTTTGTTTTGGCACCAAATTGGTGGCGGCAGTTGTGAGTCCTTCCAGCTGGCTCATGTCAAAGCACACGCGCACACTTTACCAACTAAATTAGCAAAATCTGTGTGTCATACATTTTACTATCCGCATTACCTAAACCTCCATTATTATTTGTGTTAAAGTAATTATTAATTATTAAATTGCTATTTTATTGCAAACCATTGCTCTGTGCACATTTGCAATATATATATATATATATATAATATATATATATTTTATGACGCATTAGTCTTTCATATTTGACGAATGCTTATGTGTGTGTGAACTGTATCTAATCACATTTTTAAATCTGTTGCCAGACACTGTCTCCTGCAGTCTCTGAAGCACATTCAGATTCTTCGAGATCAACTTGTGGCTGCAGGGAAGAAGATCTCTTACCAGAATAGAGTAAAAGATGAACCAGCCTACTACTGCAATGAGTGTGATGTACGTAATTCGAGCACATTGAGTCATTGTATCACACATTCATTTGTTTCAATTATTTATTTATCATCAATTACAGACATTTGGTAGACACCCCCATCCAGAGTTTATCTCCCTTTATATCTAAATACATACATATATACAGCTGAGAAAATGTATTCCACATGGTACTATGTTAAGTACCACAAGTAATAGTTTTTGTCACCTCAATGGCATGTATTAAAATAACTGAGTATTTAGGGACTACAGGCTTTGCTCAGGTGTCCAGCATTGGTGGTTTTGGGAATCGAACTTAATCTAATCTCTAAATTAACAGTTTAACATCTTAACACTGTGCTACCACTTCCCATTAATTTATAACTATTTGCTCATTTCTGGCTGTGGTTACTAATTGCTGTGTAATCATAATACAAACATACATATATACATA
>JAOTRA010000034.1:2797421-2808849 GCA_026260255.1 Pseudolaguvia tuberculata
ATGCGCAGCTTCCGAATTAAACCAGCCGTGGCAAATTTAACGTTGCCTCTTCTATGTCTATCCACAGGTACCATTTATTTGATTAACTATGGCCACTATGGCAAGCTATCTCAGTGGCCAAGTGCATCCTGTGGGGCTGCCAGGAGAACCTGTTCCATATTTTCTGGGCCAGATTATGCAAGGTGGAGCAGGTGAGAGAGGGGAGCACAGGGGATAGTGAGGGCAAGTGTGGGATCTGCAGAGGAGGGTGGGTTTTCTGGGACAACAGTTGTGGGGTCGCCATGCTGGCCCACAGGAGTTGGGGTAGAGTGGGTTGGGAAGAGAAGAATGGGAGTCTATGGGGTGCTTGTTCATGTGCTTTGAACTGTGTAGTTTGAGGGGGGCATTTAATAGTTCTTTGTTCCTTGTGGGGTTTCTTTTCCTTTTAAGGTTTATGTGGTTATGAAGAAAAATTGTGTTGATGGTTTTGGGTTGCTGCAAAAGGACAATTTTCATTGGTGACGGGAATTGTTCATTTTTATGTACCATATATATGGCCTGAGTTTAATTAAAAAAAAAACTGTTCTTATCAGTTTAATATCTGATATGTCCTTTACCCGGGGACCATATATTAAATAGATTTTTGGAACAGGGAGGTGGAATAGGGGTTTGACTTAATCCAGTCAAAGAAAGAACTTACACAAACTTGTACATGAGTAATTTGCAGTTTAATGTTAATGACTCCAAACGTCCATGTCGATAAATACAGATTGAGTGGAGAATACTTCCGGGTAGAGTTGCCTAATTCTTAAGAATAAAATTTAAAAAATCTTTATTACATGAAAATAAATGTTTAAGAAAATGAGAGATTTGCATGTTTTGTTTATTCCTTGTTGACAGGTTGCACTATTGGTATTACTAACATGCCCGTCAATAGCACCGTTTCTTATTTGTATATATTTTAATATTCTGTTACATTCATTAAAAACATTTTAAGTTAACAATTTTACTGTTTTATTAGCCTTTTTTTGCATTTAAGGCCAATTTGTTGTAAAATTTAGTCTGGGAATTTCTGTAAATCAATTAAATATTGTTCTCAAAACAATGATTAATTACAAGTACAGTTTCATGCAGGTGTTGATACTTTTATGCATAGTTTTTTGCATCACCAAAATATCTAAATGTGTATTCCAATATCCGATTCAACAACTAGCAAAGTTCAGATTGTCCTCTGCTCTGTACAGAATTTGTATACATGCCCATGACAAATTATAGTACCAGTATCAGAGCTTTTACAACTGTTGCATAAATGATTTATAGATTCATGAAATACCTTAGACTTGCGTTTACTTAGTTCTAATGTTACATATCCTGAAAATGAGAAACTAGGAATCGTTTTATTTATAATATATACAAAGTCTCATCCATTAGGAAGCAGTAGTTGCTGTGTAAATCCTGAAGGAAGTTATAGCGATTTACTTAACAAATTCAGTATATAAAATAATAAAACAAATATACAGATCACACAAAACTGTTGAAGTACAGGCAATAGAATACTAGCTATAAGCTATCTGTGCTGAAAGCAGTCAGGGAATCTGGATTTAACTGTTTAGTATTTATTAATGAATAAATGTTTATTTTGGATGGAATATAAGTGTATAATGGAACAGTATAAAGAACTATAAACTATTATGATGGACAGCTTGAATACTGATACTCCAACATTTCCCTCTTTATCCAGAACACATTAAATGTATTATAAAGAGTAAAAAAAATACCAGTAACGAAAGCATTGGTTCCTGGCCCATCTGTACATTTCTAAAAACTGCATTGACATTCAGTCAGGAATGTCTATAGACAGTTTTGGAGGAGGGTCAAAGTATTTCCCAGGAATTGGCATGATCTCTACTCCCTTGTGGAAAAACATAGGGGCAACTTTTAAAGGTTCAGGGACCGCACGTGTCTCCTCGATGAAATCAGAATCATCATGCTGCACGTTGTAAGAGATATTTCCGTACTCTCGGAGTAGAGGGAAGAGTTCCAGGAGGAAATGGCAGAAGTCTTTGCGGATGCCAAACCACCCTGTGTGGTTGTACAAAAGAGAGTGAGGAGCAGAAACAATTATTGCAATAGTGAAATGTTTTCTCTGGCCCCCTTTTGGGTTTCAGACTTAAATATTGTTGTTGAATATTTGTATCATTTTGCAGCCACAAATGACCTTATCCGTACTTGTTCTATAAAACCAAGCAAGACAATGCATACATTGTTGTTCAGTCCCCTAAGCTGAATCCAGTACACCGCTATTGGGATATAGTGGGATAGGAATAATCACAGCACAAATGAAATGAAATTTCACGTACTGTACTGACACTCTGTGTATATTCTGGAATTGGGTTTACATAATTCAGTTACTGTTAGATTGTCGGTCTGTATTTTTATGGAAGGCTTGTTTGTCTGCATGCACTGGCATTAAAAATAATCTCACTGTGGCAGCGACAATTAGTGCTAGAACTAACATAAGGAACACACTTTCCAGCCAAACCTCTCCACATTTATGAAGTATAATAGAGAAAAAATACATTTGACTAATCCTAACATTAAACTGCAATAAGTGGCTTAGGAAAATGTTAATTTATTGAAAAGAAATTAATTTGGTTAACATTATAAAAAACCTAAGAGGATTGATCTTAATTGGAAATACTCACAGTGATTCCCGCCTTTTTGCCCAAAGGTGCTGGCTGCAAGAGTGACCAATGACACCCATAAAGGCACAAAGAGCGACACGTAACTCAATTTGTTATGTCCATCCAGTTTATGAACCAGCAAAATCTAAAAAAGTGAATAGACACATAGTTTGAAACATAGTTTGATTTTTCAATACTGAAACAAAGCAGAACAAAAGGCACCTCGAAGATTAGGAGTGGCACTACAATGCTTATCCAGCTCAGAGCCATGGTGACATAAGTGCGACGCTGCTCTGCGATAATGTCCACAGAGCGCAGGAACAGCATGGACCAAATGATATAGTAGAGAACAACTAGACATAGGAAGGACATAAGGATCCACAGAGGAACACATACCACCTACAAAGAAAACACACATTTCTAAACCGGCAATGTGGACTTAAACTATTCCTGTTCAATCATCACACAATAAAATCATATAAAATATTTAGACATACATTTGAAAACATACAACCATAACATCTACATAATCCAGTTAACAGGTTATCATCAACAAAACCGCATTTTTCAATCCAAATAAAAAAATTAATGTCATATGTTAGTCTTTTTTCATTTTGTATATACAACAAAAAACTTTAATAGTTTGAATAAAAATGAATGAATGTTTCATAGCATGCATGTTTTACCAGCCAGTCCCAGGTGATGATTTTATCCAGTCGTAAAGCAATGAAGATAAACTGGAGAATGTTGACTGAGCACACGATCTCTAACTGAATAGAAAAAAACCCCATTGAGTGACATCTACAGTTTCCTTAAAAAACATTATTTCCATTGCAGCGTTTAGTTATATTGGTGGGTTCTGTTTCTGTAACAGCCACCCTGTTAATAGACCAATTCACAGAGATCACATCTCCAAAAAGACTAATAATAACAATCAAAATTATAAAAAGGATTTATGTTCTTTTCGTTTAACCAAAAAAGTAAGGAGCTAAGATAAGCTAGAACTGAGAAGCTGAAAACATTTGATTAATTAATTTATTCCAACCTGATGTGGTATAAAAAATGTCATACTGGGAAAAACCCTTTACTATATATATCATCCTTTAACTTTTTATCAGATAAAAGTGGTTATTATTAAAAGTAAGTTTTCTAACCTCTAATGAGCGATCGTGTCGAAAGCCCCACACACATGCAGCTACTGACAGAGGAGAAGCGAAGAAGAGAGGCATGAAGACAAGCAGCCAGAAGTAGGAGCCTCTTTCGATTCTGTCACATACCAGCACTTCAAACATTAGCAGCAGGATGTGAAGCGTTACTGCAATCAACATGGCCTTGAATTCCACATGCGTTTCACCCTCCGCTCTGGAGACACGTAGACAACACACAGGAGAAATGACATTTAGGCAGCGGTAAGCAAAATTAAATACTGTGTTGTATAATTATGTTGTAGCTTTGGTTAAGGTGTCAAACTTCTATTTGGAAGATCAGGGTTTAATTTCCTGCATCACTAAGTTGGCACTGTTGGGCCCCTGAGCAAGGACCGTACACCGTTGGATTCCCTCCAGGGCAAGGGCTCTTTGTGTGGAGTTCTCCATGCGCTTGCATGGGTTTCCTTTCCAACCACAGTCCAAAAACATGTACATTAGGTTGTTTGTTGAGTCTAAATTGCCCATAGGAGTGAGTCCGAGTATGTGTGGGTCTTTGTCTGTGTGTGGTCCTGAGATGGACTGATGACCTGTTCAGCTTGTACCCCTTCCTTTTGCCATATGTGAGCTGGGATAGACTCCAGCACACCCCCGTGACCCCGAATTAGGGAATAAGTGGGTTAGAGGATGAATGTTTTGTTCAGATTCATGTACAAATGCAGAAAAGAGATGAATGTATTTAGGTCTGCCAAATGTAATTTCCTCTAATTGTTTATTAATAAACCAATTTAGATAACTACATTTGTATAGCTCTCACTTCATAACATGAACCTTTTTTAACTGGGATAGCTTGATGATTTACAACAATACAATAATAACATGGGGAGGATGAACCTTAATCATGTACAAACCATTTAAAATAAAATAAATGTAATATTAAAACTAGAAATAATTTTAGCATTGAGAAAGATAAAAAGACACGTCTATTTAGTGTATTTTGTAGGTTCTTCTGTTCTACTATTAATTAAAAAAAAATTAGTTTTACTTATTCCAGCTTTACATTACACTTAACCAGCATCTTTTTTTTTTTTTTTTTTTTTACTTTTCCATATCTTTTCCTTTGTACTGTTTATATGGGAATGGGTGGTTTGGTCGTTTGGTTTGGATGTTTGACTGATACCAGGGTTGAATTACCAGTTGTTCTGGATCAGGACATCTGCCAAATGTTGTTAATGTAAATGTCAAACATGTTTACAGTCAGAATAATTACAAATTACAGCATTTGGTTATTTTTGCAGTAGCTGATAATAAATACTAGAGCAATCTGTAGTCATGTGACCCTAAAGTCACACACCTGTAGCGTGGGTTACTAGCCCAAACCCCTGTCCCGACAGAGGCTCCGATTATAACCAGGAGCTTCCACAGCCATATGGGTGTAAACACTGCCCAATAAGACCATTGAAGAACTCCATCCAGCTTCAGTGCCAGCAAGACGGAGAACAGCAAAAGGGATGAATATATAAGGAACTTGCTGTAAGAGAAGAAGACAAATAATGAAAAATTACATTCATTCATGTCCAGAGTATACCCCTACGCTGGGATGGGCTCAGCGTGACCCCGAATTAGGGAATAAACGGGTAAGAAGATGAATGATTGAATGGAAAATTACATGATTAGGAAATTAGGGTCATCAACAAAATAAACTTTTCTGTATATAAACTTACGTCTGTAAATTGTAAATTATTACTAATAATTCACAGCAAATACTACTACTTACAAATATTTACAAACCATAATCCATATACAGTTCCTTATCAATCTAGAAAAGATTTAATAACAAGACACTTTTACAATAACTCGGTTTCTCATGTATTTCCGTTAAACCGCTCAGCTATTTTACCGTCCCGGTTTTTTCAGTGTCTAACAACAATTCCACTCACCTGGGATTAAAATCCTGGAACAATCCTCTTAGATTCATGATAATAAAACCTCCAGCTTTTATTACGACACCATGATTTAAAACACACAAGATCAATACAATAATCTCATTTTAACTAGATTGATTCACCAGTAGCTTTGTTTTGAATATCGACTTCCGTTTCCGGTGCACAGCATTTTGGGTAAATCCTGAAAAAAAATAAAGTTAGTCTTAGACTAATTTTACGACAGAATTCGATTATTTTTGCATCTTCTCCCCGCGCTTGCGTGGGTTTTCTCCGGTTTCTTTACTCAGACTTTCTCTCACATAAAAGTAAGTCTGAGTGATTATTCGTCTATGTGTGGCCCTGTAATGGACTTGTGACCTGTCCAGTCTCCAACAGGACCTCGAATTAGGAAATATGCTGGCTGAAATATGAATAATTGTTTTCCCAGCAAAACCAGATTAAATATAATACGGTGACTCAAATTGTCATTTTGCTGTGTTGTTGATCGTTAAGACTTAGGTTTAAGCCCCACCACAGACAAGGAAAAGAATGAAGACCTGAGTTCAAGTCCCACCACAGGAAAGTCCACCACTGTTGGGTCTTTGATCCTTAACGTTTCCTGCTATTTGGTATCATAGCTGACCCTGCACTCTGTCTCCAATTTACTGAGTTGGGATATGAGGAAGAATAAGTGAAGAATTGTATGGGACAAATAATTGCATTTACATAATGTATAATCTTTGTAAATTATTTTAATAGTTCATTATCAGGAAATGAAAGTATCTAACAGGAAAAAAATAGTGAGTGCTGTTAAAAACATTTTTTAATTATTTACATAATATCCATTAAATTAGCAACTTCCAAAAATGTGTAACCCCATCCTTTAATTAAACACTGATTCTGACTGAATTCACACAGGATTACCTGTTGTTGAACAACAACAACAACAACAACAACAATAATATAATGCCAGGGGTCACCAGACTCAATCCTCACAGTCGTGTTCTGCAAAGATTAACACAAGCTTGCCTCAAACATACAATTAATCATTTGGCAGACACCCTTATCCAGAGCGACTTACAACTGAGCAATTGGGGGTTAAGGGTCTTGCTCAGTGGAGGCTTGGTGGTGCTGGGGATCGAACCCCGGTCTTTCTGGTTAGTCCAACACCTTAACCACCAAGCCCCCACTTCTCACATACCTAGTAAGTTGAATTAGAAAGAGCTTGGATTAGCTGGTTCAGGTGTGTTTGTTTAGGGTTGGAAATAAACAGTGTTTAGTGACACTCTTGTTTAGAAAGAAAATAGACATTTCAAATAAAGAACAAAAAAAAAAAAAAAAAAGACTTACACAGACCACAAAGATAATAGCAACTTACAAATAGATACTGAATTAATTTACAACCAAACCAGCCACCTGTGAATGTAAGTAGCCAAAAAAAATTGTGGACAACTGAAAACTGGGGAGAGAAAAGAGACAACCTCGACCTTAGTGTCAGTTTCATAAAATACAGACATAAAACAAAGTGGTCAAGCTAGTAAAAGATATACAGTAAGTTGGATGTAAAAAAGTAACAGTGTCCTAATTATATTCATGGGAATGGTTTAATCGACACTCCAGAAATCCAAACTAAATGTGACATTTATATACATTAAATGTGCTCCATTTGGTAATTTTTTTTAACACTGCTCACATCACAACATATTACAAAGAACTTCAGCTCCATGCTTTAAATACTTAATATGTTATGACTTTCAGACAATCAGCAGCTTGTCAAGTGCTCAAAAATCACGTGCGTGCCTTAAAAGTTTAGTTTCACACAGCATTAGCCAGTGAAAAGTAACAATCATTAAATTGTATAAAACACAGCTCTTTTGGATCCCAATCTATTTTTTTTTCCTTCTTCAGTGGACCAGCTCTAGCTGGCTAGCAGAGAATGGCAGGACCCCACTCACATAGTATGCAATGCCCAGAGACAGCAAGGCGATGATTAATAACAGTAGGAGAACCCTCCAAAAACCCAGATCCTCCACAAACTCTTGCCAGGTGGAACGAAAACTGGACAGTACACCCTCGCTGTTCTGCAGGTTGGGGTTTAGCAGTGAGTGGCTCTCCATTGCACTAGAAACAATGCATGACAAAAGCATATACAGTAAATGTTAAATATAAGACAATACCAGCAACATTGTAGCTTGGTACATACTTGTGTTTGGAAAGCAAGACCTCAAATCAGTTGTTAACATACATGTTCTTATTAGGTAACCCATCATGAATGTAGAACTATACTGTATATCTATAGTATAAATACTATATATGTTTTGAAGCACACATGTGCTGCAGACCATGTCAGCTGAAGTTGATGGCAGCTGGAGTTATGACCTGCTCACCTCTCACTCTCGGCCATCTGCATGGTCTCCAGTTTAGAATGAGCGCCTCTGTTAAAGCCCTTCACTTCCTGCTCTTCCAAGCCTTCTAGCAGCCGAATTGCATCTTTATTTACGCCTCGCCGCTTGGCCAGTACCAGAGGAGTCGAGCCATTATGATTACTGCTCAAACACAAACAATGCACAGCCTATATGATTACAAAATCAACAAAACCATATACACAGGTTATATATTGAGACCTCTAAATCAATTTTAATTTTTATTAATTTGTATTAATTAAAGTAGTGGTTAGCACTTTTGTCTAACAGCAAGGAAAGTCTCTTTTTTTTTGCATTACTGTGTAGTTTGCTTGTTCTTGCTGTGACTTTACCTGGTACTACAGCTTCCTCTCACTGTTCATAAACATGTATGTGACATTGATTAGTTACTCTACACTTGCCCATTGGGTAAGTGAGTGTGTGTGCATGGTTGTTTGTCTGGATGTGGCCATGTAATGGGCTGGTGACATGTCCAGTATCTACCCCTGCCTTTTTCTTAATTACAGTTGGGTCAGACTCCACGGGATCCTTATGACCCTGATTGGAAATAAGTGGGTATAGACAATGGGATCTAATATTGACGTTAACAAACAAAGTTAGTTAAATATTAAGTCCCCATTGTTGGTGATGTATTTATTCTTAGAGAACTCAGACAAGCATTACATATCTCACCAGATGTCTATCTTGAGGCCATTGGAAACCAGGAACTGAATAGTGTCAACATGTCCACACAGATGCAGAGCAGTGTTGCCTTGATAATCAGTGGCTAACAGATCTGCTCCAAACTTGTGTAGGAAGCGACAGATCTCCACATTGCCCCGTGCTGCTGCTAGGTGGAGGCCGGTGCGACCCCGGTTGTCGCGGATATTAGGATCACACCCTGTCTCCAGGAGTCGTCTGGCAAATGCTAGGTCTCCATCAATGCAGGCCTGCAGTAATGGCACGCTCGTTTGTGACGTGTCATTGATAAAGACATAGGACATGTCCGAGAGAGTCTCTGAATATTCCAGCGTACCTACAGTAAATAAAAAGACAATATTTAATACTTGGCCATAATTTATTGACAACACAAGTAAATAATCTATTTTTAAAATGTAATGTATGTATGTATGAATGTATAGGAGCCTACATAAAATACAAACAACTGGAACGCCTCCACATAAAAATACACAATGAAAGGTTTTCTTTTACGTCTATCTCTTGAAAATATGACAGTACAAATTAAGAACAATACAATGATAAAGCATAAGTGTAGAATGGTGGCTTAGTGACTAACACTGTCTTTCTGTGTGACGTTTCCTCCAAAAAAACATGTACAGTTATTGTATATTCAATTGATTGATGATTCTAAATTGCCCATTGGAACGAGTGTGGTTGTTTTGTCTATATGGACTGCGATGGGCTAGTGACCTGTCCAGCATATACCCCTACTATTTACTCAATACCAGTTGGTATACTGTAGACTTCATCAGATCACTGTGTCCCTGATTGTGAGTACATGTAATTATGCCTAATATACGGATGAATGAATGATAAAGAAAAATCAATATTTAATTTAAGGTTTTACCTTCTCTTTTATTTTAATTATTAGCTATATTGTAATTTTGGAAGTTTTCTAGTGACACTGTATCCTGTGATAGAATGTTATCAGTACTCCGGTTAAATACACAACTGATTAGTCACAGAGTTTAAGACCCTTTTCCTTCTGCAGCTTATGACACCAGTTAAAAGACTAGGCTACAATGTTTTTCTTTCTGTTTTATTATCATGGATTTATCGGAAACAATAGTATATGAGTAGTATTACAAATATATTTTTTAAAGCAGCCTACAAATAGTTCAGAAAACTTCTCTATCTATAAATTTACATCATCTTTATATGATATTTATTTTATATTAAAATGTCTGTATTAGGTGGTGAAGTGGATAGCACGGTCGCCTCACAACAAGAAGGTCCCAAGTTTGATTCCCGGGCCGGGGAGCTTTCTGTGCGGAGTTAGCATGTTCTTCCAGCACTTGCATAGGTTTCCTCCGGGTACTTCGGTTTCCTCCCACCGTCCAAAAACATGTACATTAGGTTGATTGGTGAGTCAAAATTGCCCATAGAAGTGACAGTGTGAGATTGGCTGTTCGACTATGTGTGGCCCTGGGATGGACTGGCGATCTGTCCAGACGTGACCACGAATTAGAGAATACGCAGTTAAGAAGATAAATGAATGAATGTATGTATTGTATATTATATTCTGTATTGATGGTCAGTTCTGAGCTGGTAGTAAACGGATAGTCCGGAAACTACGATACTCCGTAAACGACATAAAGGTTGTGCAGTAGAAACACACAAATCTAACTATTTTACATGACCTCGACTGACCTTTTAAATAAATAATTGACGACATTGTGTCAAACCCGGTGGAATAAAATGATGTTCTTTAGAAGAGTGTAGCAAATGCTCCAAACTGCCCCGCCTTATACACATCATTCGAGTACAGCAGAACCCAGTTCACTTCCCTAACACTAACCCCAGCGAACCGACCAGTGACTACCCCTCAACCCTGAAAACCCCTTTAAAATACACTCTCTACTGGTTACGAAGCAGAAATAACGGGAAAAAATAAAGCCTTCAAGTTAACCATTGAAGATTATATAAATACATGAAACCTGTGCGAAATGAACAGCCTTTACCTGTTTATTATGAGCCAAATCAGGTGAGAAATGATGGTTCCGCAGCTGCTATACAGCCAGTCTGTTGTTGTATTGACGCTAAAGGCACTGAAAGAGCTGTACCACTTTACGAAGCGTCACAGCGCCCTCTACAGGACCGGAGAAGGCATAAAAGTCTTATTCATGCATTCATTCGTCTTCTTAACCGCTTATTCCCTAATTCAGGGTTGCGGGGATTTGCTGGAACGTATCCCATCGCACATAGGGTGAGAGGCAATGGTACACCTGGACTGTTCGCCGGTCCATCACGGGGCCGCACATAGATGAACAACCAATCATACATTCACTTCTTTGGGCAACTTTCACCAGCAACCTAACGTACATATTTTTGGACTCCGACAAGTCCAAAAGAAGAATCGAACCCGGGATCTTCTTGCTGTGAGGCGACCGTGCTAACCACTATGGCACTGCCTTGCCCTTGTTACCTCCCTTTCCTCAAATTTAAATAATTTACGAGTCACATATTCTCATCCTTACACACACCCACACACACACACACACACACACACACACACACACACACACACACACACACACACACACACACACACA
>JAOTRA010000034.1:2810738-2832449 GCA_026260255.1 Pseudolaguvia tuberculata
ACACACACACACACACACACACACACACACACACACACACACACACACACACACACACACACACACACACTTATCTTTCAACCCGGTGTCATGGGTGTCTGCTGGAGACTATCCCAGCACTCAAGGCAAGGGTACACCCTGTCCATCAAAGGACCACACATAGACGAACAACCACACACACTCTCACATTCACTCCTATGGGCAATTTAGAATCACCAATCAACCTAATGTACGTGTTCTTGGACTGTGAGAGAACACGCACAGAAAGAAAAGGGGAAAGGTGTAGATTGGTGGTTAAGGTGGTGGACTAAAAGTATCTAATCACAAGGCAGTGTGTCATTCATATTAATTAATTAAGTTTCAACACAATTTTATTAGGAAAAACAATAATACTTTGAACAATCTTTGGAAAAAAAACAAAACTTAAGCTGTAAATCCAGCAATGTGATAGGCCTAAATGTATCTAGGGAAATTGTATTTGTCAGTACATGTAAATCAGTGTAAGAAAAATACAATTTCTTCTATAATATACACACCAAGATATATATATGACTTTATAAACTATCCATAATGTACACATTATTGTATTTTACTACATTGTAATTTCTGGCATGGGATAAAGCTGCAGTTTCAAGGCTACCAAAGAGAGCTTAAAAAGTGAATGAACATAGTGGTTATATTTTAGTCTGTCTCTTTAAAATATTTTACAAAAACACGGTACAAAATAAAGTTAGTGAAAACCATTGAGTTGATATGTATGTAGAAACATTGGATAAAGCAGATAAACATTTTGTAGGTAAAACAGGAATGTAATATTTTTAGTTGCTAATAATTTCTTCAGATATTCATTTCAGTGCAATACTTTAAAAGTACATGTTTGACGGGTGTAAGGGTAAGCCACAAACCATAAACATTTGTGGACATAGCATAGTACTAGTTTAACCATTTGCCCATCTTTTCTAAACATCAAAAATAGGAAGTAACAAAATATATAGTTTGTCCCATATATCAGAGAATTGTCCCATACATGTTATTAAGGATTTAGACAAGTGCACGTTTAACAAATTGAGAAACAATATTTTGGCTAAATTTTTGCAGTCTCAAATTAATGTTTTATTGCTTCCCATCTGGGATTTAGAACACACTCTCTGAGGTAGCCATGAATATGTAAGACATACATTGAGGAAATAAAATAATAATATAAAAGCATTTAATTTTCTTATAGCACCAATGTTGTTAAGTCTTTCATACAGTCAGTTTGTTAGCTAATAGGTATTTGCTTTCTTAATCCAATTTTTTAATTTTTTGTTAAAAGTCCCCTTTTTCTCTTCTAGGGTCTGCACATGCTACAAGATCTTCATGCAGACCTGACAGCGGCTGATTCGATTGCGGTACTGATCTCCCTTTAGCGTCTCTGAATCAGGGCTTTTTGTAAACTGTCCCTCTTGTTGCACAGTGGTTAGCCAGAAGCTATGTTTGTTATTGAAGAAGAAGCAAGTGCCCCGAGCACCGTTGCATTCGATAAAGGGTGTTGCACGGAAGTCTTCTAAACATGATCCAGGAGAAACCAGAGACTGTCCACCTCCCTCAGCCCCTGCAGCCGTGTGCTGAGAAGAGGAGAAACATACAGCAATGAAGAGTTACAAATACACAAACACAAAATAAAGTCAGTAAATTGGTTTGTTAATATATATGCTTAATGAATCCTATTGCTATAACTGACATATATGATCTTATTACTTCCTGTCAGTTGGTTAGAGATAGTTTTTTTTGTTCCAGCAGTTTCATTAATACCCAGACTGTATGCTTAAGATTCATTATTCTAAGAAAAAGAGGTAAGCTAAGTGTCTTTGGTTTTATTTCTCACCATGAGAAAGGAGTAACCAATCCATAGACTTCTCCATCCCTGTGGACATGGGGGTATAGTAATATCCTGGCTGTGAACAGCCACAGCTTGAGATGGAGCTTCACACACAGAACAACGACTGATATACTGAGTAATCTGCTCTTCAGCCACAGGCATCATGGGAATGGGTGCTGTTGTTGACAGCCAGTAGGACTTGTCATTGCGGCTAGCATAATAACAGAGTTCATTGGCTGTGCAGTAAAGGAAGGGAATAGTACTGAAACGTGGTAGACAGGAGCCAGCCAATCCTAAAAGACCAGAAAAAATGTGTAGATAGAAAATGAGAAAACAAGTAATTGATATAGTTATTTTTACGTTAAAGATTAGGAGAAATCTCTACAGTTGCTGGTGTATTACCTAGATCTTGGTTATGTGCTTTCTCTTGTCCTTCTACATAAAGCAAGCTGTATCCATCCCACAATCTGTCCATGCCTTGAGGACACATCGGCACCTGAGTGGACTGGCTGTGCTTTACCAGAGTATAGCCGATCCCAATGGCTCGTCCAGGTAAACCTGGAGGACCAACTTGTCCCTGCCTACCAGGAAAACCTGATAAATGAAAAAAGACGCAAAAATAGTATTGAGGTCAGGGCAAAGGAAAAGTGATAGTATAATAAATGTAGAAGTTAAAGCTGAAAAACAAGAGATAATATGTAAGCTATTGCAGATTCCTGTATAGTATGAATTTGTGTTTTGTTTTTGCTTGACTTTTTAATTCCTCTAGTTCAAGGGTCATGGAAATTGTTCCTGCAGCTAAATCTGAATATACTGAATGACCAGGTTATTCCATCAATGGATTTTTTCTTCCCTGATGGCACGGGCATATTCCAAGATGACAATGCCAGTATTCCTCAGGCTCAAATTGCGAAAGGGATCAGGAGACATCATTTGCACACATTGATTGGTCACCACAAAGTATCGATCTTAACCCCATAGAGAATCTTTGGGATGGGCTGGAGAAGGTTATGCACAGCAGTCAGACTCAACCATCATCAATTTCAGATCTTAGTGAACAATTAATACAACATGAAAATAAATCTTGTGACATATGAAGCTTATCGAAACATTTCCACAGCAAAATTAAAACTAAAGGCGGTTCAACTAAATATTAGATTGTGTGACCTTTTTTTGGTGGTGACTTTTTTTTAGGTCAGGCAGTGTATGTTTATTTTATTTTAACTAATAAAAGTGAGGTACAAACAAAAGAAAATAAGCCTCATTTATAAGTAACTGCAATTTTTTTTGTTGGCTGAGGGGAGATGTGTTTGTGGGAAATTAGTACAAATTAGGTAATATTTTAGTGAGAGAAAGTTGAAATTTATTTTCAGTTCATCTGTGAGTGGTAACTGCAGTACTCGGAGTAAATCCACGCAAGCACAGGGAGAACTTGTGACTGACTCCACACTGAAAGACCTCTGCTAAGGATATGAACCTGCAACATTCTTGTTGTGAGATGCTAATCTCTAAGCCACCAAGCCAGCCAGAATTTTTTTTCTTATTTTACAACAATGTTTTATATAGTTGTGTGTCTTAGACTTTGTGGTGACATTTTGAGGAAAAAGTGAATCTAGCTGGATGCGACAGGTGTCCCAATACTTACATTTATCCATATAGTGTATTTGACAGTGGATGCTAACCCAGAGTATTTAAGCTTCTCAAGTTTTTGTTCTTAGCATAATCCTTATTTTTCTGCGCATCATAGTCTGCTCTCAGATTTGGTAAAAATGCATTAAAACATTTTTCAAACCTGTATGACCAGCAGATCCTTGATATCCTGGAATTCCAGGGTCTCCAATAGGTCCTGAATTGCCAGCTGGACCAGAGCGACCAGGTTTACCAAACGGTCCGATCTTTCCTTTGGGTCCTGCAAATATGGAAATGGTATAATTGTGAATGCAGTCTACCTTAAACCAAGCTAAGTAAAGTAAAAAGCTGTATGCAGGTCTGTCACACTACTCTCACATCAATGGAGTGAACTCCATTTCTTAAATAACACCACAGCCTACAAACAAAGCCACATACCTGCTGTAATAGTCACGGAACCTACTTACACACCTTAAAAAAGCATTGCCAGTTTTGAAGTATCACTCAGCACTTGCCCATCTGACTCTGCACCTGATTCTTGTATGTTTGACCTTAATTTAACTTAATTATTTGGATTTGTATGGTTGTACATTTATACAACCATACACATTTGTATGGTTATATTTATATTATGCAGAGTACATATGTGTGAATGAGACGGAAGGCAATGGAGTGGTGAGGTTGCAGGGAGAAGAGGTAGTGGAGGAGTTTAAGTACCTGGGGTCAACAGTGCAAAGTAATGGAGAGTGTGTTAGAGAAGTGAAGAAAAGAGTGTAGGCAGGGTGAAGTGACAGGAGTGATTTGCGATCAGCGAGTCTCTGCAAGAGTGAAAGGAAAAGTTTATAGGGCTGTTGTGAGACCTGCAATGTCGTACGATTTAGAGACAGTGTTGTTATCAAAAAGACAGGAGGCGGCTCTGGAGGTGTCAGAGTTGAAGATGTTGAAATTTTCATTAAGAATGACGAGAATGGACAGGATTAGAAATGAGTTTATTAGAGGGACGGCACATATTGGATGTTTTGGAGACAACATGAGAGAGACTAGGTTGAGATGGTTTGGACATTGTGTTGAGGAGGGACAGGCAGTATATTGGCAGGAGAATGCTGAGGATGGAGGTGCCGTGCAGGAGGAAAAAAAGAAAGACTAAGGCGGATGTTTGTGTGTTGAGGGAAGACATGCAGGTAGTTGGGGTGAAAGAGGCAGATGGGGAGGACAGGGTAGTGTGGGGAAAAGCGATCCGCTGTGGCGACCCCTAACGGGAGCAGCCAAAAAGAGAATAAAAATATGGTTGTACATTTTGCCTACACACTCTCACTATCTGGAATTCTATCTATTTTCTCAGCATTTTGCTTAAAAATTAGTAAGCAAATATTTGAATGAATGGAATGACATTATTTTGAAAATAAGTGATAACCATAAAATAAAGTCTAATTGTAATATGCAGCTCACCTGGACGTCCAGGGAACCCCGGCTGGCCTGGTGGTCCTGGATAACCATTAAGACCAGGGGGTCCTTGTGGCCCAGGATCCCCAGCTGGCATGTTTTGTATTCTGGGTGGAATAACAATTCCTGGAAGGCCTTTACTGCCAG
Source organism: Pseudolaguvia tuberculata (assembly GCA_026260255.1). Classification (NCBI taxonomy): domain Eukaryota; kingdom Metazoa; phylum Chordata; class Actinopteri; order Siluriformes; family Sisoridae; genus Pseudolaguvia; species Pseudolaguvia tuberculata. The sequence goes on from JAOTRA010000034.1 coordinate 2,815,819, forward strand.
GTTCACCTTAAAAAATTATGACATGGCATATATTTAGAATAGTGCTTCATTCAAAAAATGTATAATCTTATAAAATAAATGACTTCCCCTATAATACCAATACTTATTTTTAAACATTGCAAATATGCTCTGCTAACGATTTAGACTACTAACGGCAGACCTGATAATATTAATTACTGACCGTCATATCCTTTTGGTCCTTTACTACCGTAACTTCCCGGATTTCCAGGGAAACCTTGTCGCCCTATTGGTCCATTACTTCCAGGGTCTCCTCTCTGCCCTGAAAAAATAGTTACTTTTAGACGCCCAATAAATGCCACGATTGCCAAGAAATTACATGATTTTGCAAAGAGGGCATAACAAAACATACATACAAGAGAACACAATGTTAAAAAATTTTCCATTTAACAACCTTTCAGTCCTTGGTTTCCTGGAGACCCGCGCTCTCCTGACAATCCAGGTTCACCAGGTTTTCCAGGGATTCCAGATAATCCAGGAAACCCAGGATCACCTCTGTCACCCTGGTTTGTTCCAGGCCCACTTGGACCAGGAGGACCAGGAGGTCCAATATAACCTGTAAAAGGGACAAGGAGTAATTTTCATAAATAATGATATAGAAAATTGCAATTAGATCTTTTTGCTTTTTGATCACAATCTAATTTATAATTAACAGGGGAAAAAAAACAAACAGTCTTACCTCTTTCACCATCTAATCCAGGTAGACCGACATCTCCTGGTGGACCAACAATACCAATAGAAAGTGATGGTAACCCAGGAGGACCTGGAGGACCTGGAAACCCTGGTTGTCCAGGGTAACCTACAAAAAAGAAGAACATTCATTCATTCATCTTCTTACCCGCTTATTCCCTAATTCGGGATCACCGGGGTCTGCTGGTGCCTATCCCAGAGCACATAGGGCGAACAGATTTTATTTATTATTACCAGCATGCCAATACATAATCCATAATATAATGTACTTAAACTAATACGGTTGATTAAATTGGTGTTGAATTCAAGTGTCAAACTTCCATTCACTCCTTACAGTCGAGACATCAACCGCTATATTCTGTAATTATCCACCAATCAGAGCAATAGGTCTATTGTATGTCCATATATATAATTTAATGAGTCTGGATTTTGAGTTCATGACACTTTAAATCTTAAGTTGCATTTTTTTAAGTGACACTAACATTTTTTTAGTTTGAAATGCAAATCTTTAGTCAAGATAAATTTTAAGCAAAGACAACAGAGTTTATAGTAGTGTTAGTAAACAATCTGTCTTCACTTTAATTTCTGGTAATGGCTTTTTATACTGGTACTGCTAGGCTAAATTATTAATTTAACTGTATTAACTTAATGTCTTAAGTTAATGGTTCATATTAATTTTTAATATTTTATGTCTCACCAATATCTCCTTTGCCTCCCTTTACTCCTGGAAATCCTGGTACTCCAAGCGATGATGAGCCTCTTTCTCCCTTTAGCCCATTCAATCCCGGGGCTCCATGCTGACCGCTCCCTACTCCACCTGCGGACAAATGTAATTGTTATTTTAAACTTCAAGCAGACAGCCTATCACAAGGTTGCCGACTATGTGTGGATCCATTGACAATGCAGGAGGTGTCATAATCTATACCTGGTATTCCTGGTTGCCCTTTGGCCCCGGAAAGTCCATTGAGTCCATCTAATCCAGGGGCTCCAGATAAACCTTTAAAAGATTTTTGAACGATATGTGTTATTTAAACATTGGTGTATGTAATTATTTTTTCTATCTCAGACTCATTCTCTTTTGCTCATTTTCTGTGAAGGACATACAGTGAGATTAATAAGTATTTGAAAATGCCAATTAATTTTTTTTGTCTTTGTAAAATATACTTATTTTACAAAGTAATTTACAAATTAAAAAAAATCATACTATGTGATTTCCAGATTTTTTTTTTAGATTCTGTCTCTAAAAAAGGAAATGCACCTATGCTGAAAATTCTAGACCCCTCCATGATTTCTAAGTAGGATCAAATACTTACTAACCTCACTGTATATCAGAACAAATAAAATTTTCAATAACACATTTATATTACATACAGGATTACACTCAGGCATTGGCCTTCTGCTAGTGTGTGTGTATGTTAGCAATGTGTAGCAAGAACCAGTCTTTATAACCAATATTTTAAAATTGGGAAATTGAATGGCTCAAGAAATTAATCAACCCGCTCATGTCATAAGGACGTGGCCAGGGCCAATAAGGATGGCAGTTACTCATGTGCAGGATATCAAGTCCAAATTCTATACAGAGGAATAGAAATCTTTGGAGAGAGGTGGAAGAAGATGGACCACTTTGGTAGAGTTTTCAGAAGTGAAATCCACAATATCTCTGGAAAACATCCATATACCTTTTAAGATCATCCGCTTTAATAACCGAGATGACAGACCAGCTTAACAGAAAGACAAACTGCCATCAGAACAGTGTGGATGCATCACCCCGTCTGTTTTACAACCTTGGGCCTAATGTTAACATACTAGAGGTTATCATGTATATGTGCAAAATATAGTGTAAAGTAATGAGAAATGCATTGGCACCAGTATTCATGCTTCAAATACAAGAAGTATATTTTTAAATAAAACTCAGCCCCTCCTGTGTTGCATAGTATCATATGAAAAGTACATGTTTCATGTAACTGGGCTGAATGAGTTACATTTGTGCAGTGGGTCCACAATACAGACGAACATTTGCTAAATAACAAAAAAATGAACACTACACAAGGGTTAACACAGTTGAATATCACTTGGTAACATAAAATGAGAATTTTAGTTATAAGATGCAGGATCTTAATCTTTTTTGGATGTATGACTCTAGCAAAGGTGTACATATTCTAGCATATTAAACAACATATATTTTGCCAACAACGCCGGCCTTGTGGCTGTAACTTTATAACAAAAATTATTACGTATCACTGGACTGACCTTTTTCTCCTGGTCGCCCTGTAGACCCAGGGAAACCTAGTTCACCATCTGATCCCATTGGTCCTGGAAATCCAGGGAGACCCCTAGTGCCTTGGATCCCAGGTGAACCTGACAGAATATGAGACATGATGAATAAGACAAGTAATGAAGCATCAGCTTAATGTAATGATATAATAATTAAAATATCTGTGTAATGTGAGTGTTACCTGCTTGTCCAGGTCTTCCTGAAACTCCAGGTTGACCTTTCTGCCCCGGATAACCAATTCCTCCTGGAAAACCTTGAGCACCTTGATCACCAGGAAGACCTGGAAGACCTGGGCATCAAACACAACAGTTTTTTATGCTACATTATTAATCACCCAAAAGATGATTCTGAATGTCCAGTGATTCTTTGAGTGCTAAAAATAGATTATTGCCGTGTTTCTACTGCCATGAGACTAAGCAGTTATAATTTATAATGCACAAAACAACAGGTAAATAGACATTTGTTTGTACATTTTCAATAATAAAGTAAACGTCCATTTAATAATATTCTCCGGTTTAATATTTTTTTTATTTTGCATGCAATATCAAAATAAGCAACCACTATAATATACTAGTAAAAATAACAAATACATAAAATAAAGCACAAAACTCACCAGGGAATCCGAAATCTCCTACCAAGCCTTTACGTCCAGGTGCTCCAGGTGCTCCAGAAGAATCTCCTTTCTCACCTTTAAAGAATACATAGGATGAGCATCAGTTTATATATACCCATACTGTAGTATACGTTTAATTATACACCGTTTTACACTACAGTTTAGAAATTGTTTTATTGAACAAATGTATTTTCATTTATATTCAAAAAGTGAACTCACCTTTGTTACCTGGCAAGCCTGAAGCACCAGGTGATCCAAACAAGCCAGCAGCTCCATCATCACCCTGTAAAAGGGATAACAAAGAATAAAATAGTCTGCATTTGTTTCATTTCACAATTCATTCATTCATTCATTCATTCATTCATTCATTCATTCATTCATTCATTCATACGTTCATTCATTCATTCATTCATACATACGTTCATTCATTTATTCCTTCATTCATTAACCTTCTTACCAACTTATTCCCTAATTCGGAGTTACAGGGATTGCTGGAGCCTATCCCAGACCACATAGGTCAGGAGACAGAGGCACACCCTGGACAGATTGCCAGTCCATCGCAGGGCATACATAGACGAACAACCACACACACACACACACACATTCACTCATATGAACAATTTACAATCACGAATCAACCTAATGCACATGTTTTTTGAACTGTGGGAGGAAACCGGAGTACCCGGAGGAGAACATGCTCCACAGAAAGATCTCCGGCCCAGGAATCGAACCCAGGACCTTCTTGTTGTTAGGCGACCGTGCCTACCACTACGCCATTGCGCCACCCAATTCAACCTCAGTAATCTTAGAAATGTATTTTAATTAATTTATTTTTATTCTAATTATTAATTACATTAATGTATTAATTTATTGTATTTTTTATAATTCACTTGTTCTTGGGTATATTGTTGTGCGGCTGTATTGCCTATTATTTATAGTTAATTTATGAACTATTTATTCATTATGTATTTATTTTAAGTATAGAAATCATTATAAAACGGCTTACCCGAGGTCCAGGCATGCCAGGGAAACCCAAAACACCAGGTGCTCCTTTAGGTCCTGCAAATCCTGGAGCACCTGCACGCCCTTGGAAACCTTGATCACCAGGCAGACCCTTAGCTAGTTCAACAATTCCTGGCTGACCAGGGAAGCCTGGACGACCAGGTAAACCTGGGGTTCCTTTATCACCTTTCAAGACAAATAAAAATAGACTAAATATATTTTATTTTGTACTCTAAAGTTTTTCCATAATGGATAAGTGTTTCTCTACCTCGTGATCCTGGAAAACCAGGTAGCCCTGTAGCTCCCGGGATACCTCTTTCCCCTTTTGTTATACTCAGTGAGGGGGCTGAAGCCGGAGGTCCTGGCAGACCTGGCTCTCCAATATCGCCTAGAAAATAAACACAGACTCTTTGGAATCCATATTTGCATAGTAAGAAAAACAACTGATCTTATTATCATGTTTGATATAATGTCTTAATTCTTTAGGATACCTTTAAAACCAGAAGGACCATCTACTCCATATACACCATCCAATCCCTTGAACCCAGGTTGACCTTTTGACCCAGGCTGTCCAGAGCTCCCAAAGCGTCCAGGTGAGCCAGGAAATCCCACCAATCCTGTTGAACCTTTCTCCCCTGTGAAATATCAGTGTTAATACTGTGATTGCATGTAATTTCTAAAATTATAGTAAGAAAGTTTAGAAAGATTAAGTAGGATATACAAAGTATAATGTTAGTAATGTTATTTTATTACAATAATAATAACATTAATAATAATTATTATTACATACCCTTTGCTCCTGGTCTTCCTGATAAGCCATTACGTCCTGAAATTGTATCTCCAGGACGGCCCCTTTGTCCTTTTGATCCTGGAATTCCAGCAGGTCCAGGAAAACCCTTTCTACCCAAACCTTGTCTTCCCGGGTCACCTCTTCCACCCTTAGGTCCTGGGAAACCTTAAAGACCAACAAAAGTGGGAAACTCTTTTAGATATGTCATGACAATAGATGAAGAAGGAGCTGAGCCTACAGTTTATAGGATTTATTACTATTTAAGCATTTTCATAAATTATTATTACTAATGATAATGTGATTTTTTAATGGGATGTTTGGGTAATATTTCCTATAACAAATATAAATTAGCTTTGTTCCCCAGAAAAAAATGTTCCATTAATTTGTCCTGTATGAAAACTACCTTCAAAAATCAAGAAATTATTCCTTGTAAGTTTTGAATTTTTATATATTATCTGACAGTATTATTGTATATATAACATTCATGTACAAGGTTGCACTGAATTACTTTAAATAAATAAAAAAAATTGTCACAAAAAAAAAAAAATTACTTATTGTTTACTGCATAGCAGCAATAAACACAACAATCAACACCAAATAATAATAATAACAATAATAATAGTAATAAATATGTAATATATGAAAAATTAAATCAATCATCTCAAGAGAGAAGTCATTAGAATCTAAAATTTCTATAAAACCTTTTTTTGCAGTTGGATGAGTTTGTTAAAGTCACACAAGCGGAATAAGGTTATAGCAGTGCAGCAGATGGCTGGAATCAAGCTACATTAGTACAGCTTGATTGCATTAGTGCAAATTGTAACATAAGAACACACAGTACATACTGTATGAACAAACACACTATTTTAATGAGATCATATACCTCACATGATTTATACCACCCCAAGCTTAAAAGTTAATTGTAAATAAATAAGGAGTGCATAAATTATAATATGCAAAATATTATTTATTAAGGTAATACAACTTTAATTCATTGTATTACTTTTTTATTTGTTGATGAAACTGGAATGGTATAGAAAGTGGACAGTATCTTTCTCTATAGCTTAAAGGAATAGTTCACCAAAAAATTAATTTCTAATATTAATTATTCCCCCTGGTGTGGTTAAAAACCTGTAAGAGCTTTTTTCATCTTGGAAAACAATGTAAAATATTTTTGATGAAATCTGAGTCTTCGGATATACAGTTAACTACCATGTTTAAGCCCCAGAAAGAAGCAAGGTTATTATGACAAAATGGTCAATGTGACAGCAGTGGTTCAACTGCAATGTTTTGGGTGAACCATTCCTTTAATTATGCAGCAAAGCCTTATCTATTTCATTAGGTGCTTTGGTTAGAAAGTTTAAAGGTTCTGGTCCTATAAAGGCTAAGAAAATGAATAATAGAAACATTAGACAAACATTAGACATTAGACAAAATAAATTTTATAATGAAGAAGTGGGTTGATAACTTTTCTCACCTTGACAGCCTAGAGAATTGACCCAGCACCGAGAACAAAGGAACAAGACACCACAAATGAAATGAAGGTAAAGATGATACAGAAAACAAAGAGGAAGATGTAGTAGACAATAAGAGGAGATGAACCAGGTATACAGTAGACAGGTGGACGGTGGAAAGATGAAATGACAAATAGAAGAGCAGTCAGAGAACATTATGGTTATTACAAACCACTTATATTCTAGTTCTGCTAGAATATAAGTAATTTGTAATTTTTTCTTTCTTACTTTAGATTAATTAATCTATACAACCATATTTGTTCTCATTTGCTCTTTTGTTATCCCACATAGGTCTGGCTTGACCCTGTTATTACAGTGCCAGACAAAGATATGTACATATATACATGTATTTACTAAAATGCTTTGTAAAATTAGACTGAATGGATGCATTGTGTTCTTGTGTTCTAAAAATTTTTTTTAAAACAAAATGAAAAAGGTCCATGAAAACATTAAATTTAATAGACGTATAACTTTATATTAATATAAAATAATTATTATACTTGATAACTATTTACCTGGATGTCCAGGAGATCCAGGATTGCCAGGTGGCCCTCGAGGTCCAGGGATATCAGAAGAGCTCACACCCCTTGGACCTGGTGGCCCTGGAAGTCCTGGGAAACCACTGGCACCACGCTCCCCTTTAAGACCTATGTTACCACTGGATCCATCAAAACCTAGAAGGGAAAGTCATACATCAGAAAAGACAGAGGTTCTGTAAGTGGGATTGCAGGTAGTCAGAGATAAGCTTTTAACATTAAACATCACAGTTTAGCATTAAACGGTCTTTCTGTAGCATCAAGTGCAACCGTTAAAGAATTTGGCTGTGATCAAAGATTCAAATTTTTCATTTAATGCTCACGTAAATATTACTACTAGGATAGCATTCATTCATATCACAGAAATGAGGAATGTTCTGTCGCTAAACTGTACTGAAAAGTTAGTTCATGCTTTCAGCTAAGATGTTCAGCTATGCTTGGAAAAAACCTCTTTAAGAGATCTCTGCTGGGGATACAAACTAAGCCACCGTTCTACAGAAAATGGAATAATATTTACTCTGAGATAAGGGGATTAAACTTACCACGTCCGCCTGGTAATCCAGGAGTGCCTGGTTGACCTTTATCTCCAAGTTCACCTATCAGTCCTTGTGGTCCGGGTATTCCTGGAGCTGCACCTAAAACTTCACCAGGTTCTCCTTTTGTTCCCTGAAACCCAGGACGTCCATCTTTCCCTGGAGCACCTGGAAGACCATTTTCTGAAATCCCTGGTAAACCTGAATCTCCTCTTGGTCCAGGGAAGCCTGCAAAAGCCATTTTGTTAAAGCAAAGCAATAATAATATTTTCAAAATGACATTCTAACGGCCATGCTCAACTGTTTTACAATTGACTTAAATGTTATCTTTTAAGAACTAGAACATTTTTGGTTACATTTTTGTAAAATTCATGACAGCATACCTGCAATAAAGTACTAAATAGAATACAGTACAGTAAAGTGACAGTAAATAACTGTTATTACTACTATCTATAGTATATAATGACACATAATTGAATATACTGTATTTGCTTATATGACAAATATTTAAAAATGACTATGACTTACAATTTAGCCAGGATTTATTAATATTGTTTAATATTGTTTCTACCAACTCTACAACTAAATACTCATCATCATCATCATCATCATCATAGTTTTCTGACCGCTAAATCCTCCCAATAATAAATACATGTTAGTGCTTTTCTAAATTGCAGTTTTTTACTAGCTTATAAAGTCAAAACTTAAACTAACACTAATTTGAAGATCTGTACTAATCTAAACCTTTACCCATAATTTTTTTCTAAGAGTTTCTTCATTTCATGCTGTAGCTTTTAAAGTCTCACTGGGATCTTACCCTGTGGTCCGGGTCGACCTCCACTACCTGGATCTCCGCTCTCACCTTTCGACCCAGGAAAACCTGGCCTTCCATTTAGTCCTGGAGGACCTCGCTGTCCTTTAGGGCCTAACCACACATACACATTTACTTAATAACATTAAGGCATAAAAGCACTTACCAATTGCAAATCAGAAGGGAAAATTACCTGGCACACCAGCAAGTCCAGGAAAACCAGGATTCCCAGGTTCTCCTGGAATTATGCAGGGCAGTGATAGTCCTGTGAAGATTCATATGATCATCAGCATCATACTTAAATCATCTACACTGGGGATCCAGCTGTTTTCATACTAACATTTATATACATATGTACATATACTGTATATAGAACAAAAACCTTCAACATTAATGTTTAAGGGATATAATATAATTGGACTATATATATATATATATATATAGTACAATTATATTATGCCCTTAAACATGAATGTGGAAGGTTTTGTTAATAGATGACGTTTCTCACAAATTTTCTAATGAATAATTAATAATTATTTTTGCTAATATTTCTATGCAAATATTTCACCTGTTATTTAATCAGCAATTCATGAATATCAGCTTTCAGTACTAACTGAATTTAAGTTTAATTAAATGACGACTTTTGAGAATGATCTATTTCATTAACATCATTAAAAATACTTGCGAATAGCTTTGATGCCCCTGCAGTGAAGAGTGTAACAGCTGATTGGATAATAAGAGCTAACTGCACTGTGTGCAGGTGTTGAATGCACTGGTGTAAGCTGAAGACAGGAAGCAGCAAATGCACAGTAAATTTAGTGATTAAAGCAGGCACTGAAATCTAGAGTGTCATACCAAGCCGTTTATTTTAACCCCATTAGCTGTATTTTCTACTTGCTGTAGCTTCAGCTTACTAAAGAATATTAAATAGGTACACTGGATACGACACCCATACAGTGCAAGAGCTGACTGGAGCAGACACCCTAGCCATGTTTTAAAGGAAGAGATGTCAGTAAGAGTCCAGACCAAGGTGTCTAATCCAGTCAAGTTGAACAAATTTCTACTAGCTACAGCTCTGGGCTTCTCACCTCCCTTTGTGAAAGAGGCTTCATTAAGCCCTGCGTGCCCACAGCTGTCACCTAGTCAGACAACATGCAAGAGTAAGAGAAATAGCAAGAGATGCAGTCAGTTAATCAGTCCATCAATCACTTCATTCAGGGAGCAGCATCAAATCATTTTTAAAGGCATAAGCGTAAAGATGATTATATCATTAGAAAGATAAAGATAAAAAGTGTATCCGATAAACCAGGCATGTTCTGTTAAGCATTGCAAACTCACAATTCGCACCATTCCAAATTAAAGAAAGACTGAAAGAGTGATGAGTATTTCCGTTAATTCACGCAAGATGTTACTTTTAGTTTTACCAAACATTTAATTTCTCAAAGAATGGGATTCTCAAAGTTGGAAAAAAGTTAGCAAAGGCAAAGTGAGAAAAGCAAACTCTACAAACTCAAACCATCCATAGAAAGACCCTTCGGCCCGGGAATCAAACCAAATACCTTCTTTGTTGTGAGGCAACTGTGCTAACCACCACGTTTGTGTAAGTGGGAAAACCTCTGCATTGTATCAAATACTTATTTGCCCCCCCCCCCACACAGTATAAATATTTATGGCACATATCACATGTACATATACATGCATTACATGTATCTGTATTGACAACTGCAAAGATACAAAGACATTCATTCAAAGAATGATCTGTGAATGAGGGTGTTCCGCCTATTCCAGCGCACATAGGGCAAAAGGCGGGGGTACACCCTGGACAGGTCTCCAGTCCATCTCAGGGCAACACATAGACAAACAACCATTCACACACACATTCACTTCTATGGACAATTTAGAATCACCAATCCACCTAATCTTCATGTTTTTGGACTATGGGAGGAAACTGGAGTACCCAGAAGAAATCCACACAAGCGCGGGGAGAACATGCAAACTCCGCACAGAAAGGTCCCTGGCCCAGGAATCAAACCCAGGATCTTCTTGTTGTAAGGCGACCTTGCTATCCACTTCTCCACTGCGCGGCCCTGATACAAAGACATGATTTCTCTTTTGACTTTGTGGACAATTTTAGTTTATTTACAACTTACCTGGTTGTCCAGGCGGTCCAGGCACCCCGGGAAGCCCATTGAAACCAGCATCACCTGGAAAGCCTTTAACACCAGCAATGCCTGGATAGCCTATGCCAGGCTCACCAGGTTCACCTGGGTGGCCCTTTAACCCAGGAAATCCAGGATAACCTCTGTCTCCTGGCACCCCAACGCTACCGTCCCCCTATAAGAGAGTGACAAAAACCAAAGACAATTCCAGTGGCTTATTAGAAAGTTGCTTTTGGTTTCAAGATGCTGCTAATTTTGTAGATGTTGCTTGACTGTTTACTATGCTACCCATTTACCGGTGGCCCTGGTGCTCCAGGAAAACCAGGTGATCCATTTCTTCCAGGCTGGCCAACGTTACCTGTAGGACCAGGAGGCCCTGTCTGTCCAATATTACCCTTCTGTCCACGTCTGCCAGCATAATAAGAGTTTCCTTTTTCTCCTTTAATACCAGTAAAGCCACGCTCTCCGGGACGACCCTTAAAATTATTAAAAGATTTGCTGAAAAATTATCCATAAATAGTAGCACCTTATTTTTTCAAAATTTGTGTTACCTATTATATTCTTGACAGACAATACAAGGCTCTTTAAAAGCAGATATTCATGACACTTACACTTTGCCCCTGCCGTCCAGGGAATCCTGGGCTTCCAAAGTCACCAACCTCCCCTTTCATTCCGGTAAGACCACTAAAACCAGGAAGCCCTTGAAATCCTTGAGGGCCCTGCTTGCCAGATATGTTTTCACCAATGCAATCACAAGTTCCATCTTCACCTACAAAAAAAGGGACAACCCAAAATTTATCCCAAGCAACCAGGACAAGTGACTCATATGCAGATGTGTGACAACTAAAATGGCTTTTTCTGAAAATCATTTATATGTTAGTCTTATAAAATATGGTTAGAATATAAAATATTCTAAATATGGTTAAAGCACCTCCAAGTGGTCAAAATCTGCAAATGCACTTCACCAACACGGCTGTTCGATTAGGAGCAAGACTGTGCAAGATTAGAAAGCTCAATGTGGTTGAACAATTACTGTATACGAACTTAAGTATATGGTTCTTTACCTCTTATTCCTTTTGCCCCTTTGTTTCCAAATGGACCTCTGCTGCCTTTTATACCTGGTGGCCCTGTCTGATCCCCAGGAAACACAGCTGACAAATACAATATAACCTCAGTTTATAAGTTGAAAATGTTTTCAAGCAAAATGCTTATTAAGGCAAGATAACATTAATAAACTGAAAAGATTAGTTAGCATGTAATGTTATTGCCGGTTAAAATTTGCCTTACAGTCAGGAAAATACAGTACATAGTTTTTGGTTATGATTAGTAGGCAAGTTTTCTTTGCAACATGCCCATTCATTCTAGTCTACTGTGTATTATTGGACTATTACACTACACCTTGAACAACCTAATTCAAATAAATATCATATTAGTTAAACATGCCACAGCAAAAAAAAATGCTTTACTTATTTGTGATGTGCCTCGAGGACCAGGTGGACCAGGAGGTCCCGGTGGTCCTCTTCCTCCTGGAAAACCCTCAGGACCAAAGCTTGGAAGACCTGAGTCTCCTTTTTCTCCCTTAGGTCCAGAAGATCCAGGAAAACCAGGAAAGCCTGGACTACCTGAAAGAAAACAATAACATAACATTAAAAAAAAAGTTAATAACATAATAAAAGCATGAACTAAATTAACTAAAGTTGATTTTATGACATGTGACTGGATCTCCTTAATTCTGGCACTGTGGTGTATTACAGTCACCTGTTTGGAAGGATGACAATCCAGGTTCACCTGGAAGTCCAGTAGGTCCTGGTAAACCTGAATCTCCACTAGGGCCAGGGATACCATTAAAACCAGGATCACCTGGAGGACCTGAACAAGAACCCAGGAGAAGTCACTTTTATAGATATATTAGTGCATCAATATGTATTTCATGAATGAAGTTACCTTTAAAAACTGATTCTAGACCACCAAGAAAGACAGGTGGGCCTTGTGGTCCTGGCTCTCCTCTGTAACCCTAAAAAAATTAGCCAGGCTTTAATTTTGGCACAACACAGCTACATAATGCAAACTCCCTTCATACAAGTACCCCAGTGCTGCATTCATTAATATACTGTTCATTTGTAATGTTTATATATAGTTTAAAATAACCCCAATGTTCCCTTCCCAAAATAGAAGACTGCATTTGTGTGCAAATGCAGACAAATGATTTCCCCTAAAATCATCAACAAAATGTAGTTTTTATCATTATCTGACATGAGCACAACTTCATACTTACTTTAGGACCTGGATTGCCTGGAAGTCCAAATAGACCAGGGCTCCCGAGAGACCCCTATGTAAAATAGAACCATGATTATTTGCCACTGGTGAGTTATTAATAGCACAGTTGAAATGTAATGATTTTGAAGTCTTGCCTTTGGCCCATCTTCTCCAAGTGGCCCATTAAGACCAGGAGGACCCTATGAAATTAGAATAATACAAATCTTATTATACAAATCTCTATGATATTATTATAAATCTCTATGATTCAGTATATCAGACATTAACGGTTATAGAAATACTTCAGTAAGCACAAACACTAGAACATAGTTTACCCTCAAACCAGGTAACCCGGGAATTCCCTTCTCTCCAACTTCCCCCGGGTAGCCATATGGGCCCTGGAAATGAAAGTTGAAATCAAAACTTATTTTTTATCAAAGTTATTGTTCTTCCTGCATGTTCTTCCCGTGTTTTTCTCTGGGTACTCCGGTTTCCTCACACAGTTTAAGAACATGTACACAATTTTGATTGGTTGATTGGTACACTAGGTTGATTGTCCATACAAGTGAGTGTGAGTGTGTGGTTGTTTATGATCCTGTGATGGACTGGCTCCAGCAGCCCCTCGTAGAAGTTAGAAGATCAATTAATTATTAAGCTGTAAATTAACCTTAAGCACTGTCATCATCTTAAATATCAATAATGAACAAAATGTATTATAGACAGAGTATGAGTAAAGTATAGACTGTTATCAGATACTTACTGGTGGTCCTTGTGGTCCTGGGGCTCCTGGAACACCATCATAGCCAATATCACCCTGATTGACATAACACACGACAAAGAATAAGACGTGACAAGAGTGTAAGAAATGAAATATAGTGATCGGCTCACTTTAAACTATTATTGTTACATTTACAGCATTTGGCAGACACTCTTATCCAGAGCGACTTATATTTGAGCTCTTTTGTACAACTGAGCAATTGGAGGCCACTTGCTCAAGGGCCCACAGAGTTTGCATGTTCTCCCCGCGCTTGCGTGCTCCGATTTCCTCCTACAGTCCAAAAACTTGCAGATTAGGTGGATTGGTGATTGTAAATTGTCCATAGGAATGAATGTGTGTGTGAATGGTTGTTTGTCTATGTGTTGCCCTGAGATGGGCTGGCGACCCATCCAGGGTGTACCCCCGCCCTTTGCCCTATGTGTGCTGGGATAGGTGCAGCAAACCCTTGTGACCCCGGATTCGGGAATAAGCGGGTAAGAAGATGAATGAATGAATGAATGAATGATTCAGCTAGACAGCAGTTATTAAAAATGTCAACCTTAAAGCTGATGAGAGAACAGAAACAAAATAACATGTTCCACAAGAACATCAGCAATTAGTGTTTGAACTAAGCTCATAACTTAAAAAAAAATATGATGTCTACAGAAGACGAGCAGGGCCATGACCTCCTCAATGCTTTAACCAAAGAAGAGTTTTTATACAGAACTGGATGGCAACGGATGAAGAGACAATAGAGCTAGTTGGTTATGTATTTGTACATGGCTCGTACAAATTATGGCTTGTACAAATTGGCATCACTGTCCCTGGTGTTTTACCTTTTCTCCTTTGTTGATTGTGCTTATAGCTTCTGAGGTTAACATAGCTGCTGGAGCACCCCTGAGTCCTGGCAGACCCACATCGCCCTGAGTTCACACACAGAGCACACATTAGAATTTGAGAGTATATGGATAGAGAGAGAGAAACAGAAAGAGAGCAACAAGCTAAGGAAGTGAAAGTGTGAGTACAAAGACTGGGATAGAGAAATATAGTAGTAAATGAGAAAAAAAGAAAGAAAATATAAAGAGAGAGAGAGAGAGAGAGAGAGAGTAAAAGAGACAGGGAGAGGAAAACTGAAATTCTGCCACACTTTCATTTAATAGCTCAAAAGTTACATAAGGTGGTAGCAGGTAAAACCAGAGCCAGTACAGTGAGGCAGGATTGAAACTTTGAAACGTTAAAATGAGGACTATTGTTTTTTGTATGTACCTTCTCTCCTCTCTCGCCATCGTAACCCTGACCAGGATTTCCCTAAAAAAGAAATGTTAAACGGTTGATTGTTTAAATGTACATATTTAACATCCATAAAACCAAGCGTAACATTAGTTATAAATAATATGTCACAGCATGTTGTCTATTTTGCAGCACCTAAATACGATTCCTGCATAAATACATAAAAGCATTGAATTATCTTTAGAAATCCTGTCTGTCTCCGAGGAAAACTTTAGATACTTCAGTACATGCCAGATTGTCACTTACTTTTGGTCCAGGAGGACCTGGCAGGCCATGACGTCCCTAAATAAATGAGAAAAATATGTGGGTACATGGAATTCATTATTTATTTGCTCAGATGTGGGACAGGGTATTTAGTAAACATATACGTACAGGGTTACCAGGTAAACCAATTGGTCCAAAGGGCCCCGAGAGTCCGACTGGACCAGGAAAACCCTAGATGGCAAAAACAGTGTTAAATTAAATTTGACTGTGGCTTAAAACAGTAGGATGAAATTCTTAAGACTTCAGTTACATTAAGAAAAAGATATGGACATATAAAAGGAAAATGTGGGATGGATAAAAAAATGAAAAACTAAATTAAACAATTTGTGTTTGTATTAAATGTCTGGGTTTGAGAAGAACATCTTACACGTTCACCAACAGGACCAACAGGAACCTAAAGAAATACAAAAAATAAAAAATAAAAAGAAGAACTGCTAAGATAGAAATCAAACTCTGTATGTCCCCAGATAGTACAGCATATGTGTGTTTCTGATTTGTGTATCAGTAAAGAGCTTGCAATTACAATAATACTACAATAACCACCAGATATTGTTTGTCAGTAAAGTCAGAAGTGCAATATACCGAGCTTGTAGAAATAAACCGTGGTTCTCCTTTCTGCCCTTTGACGCCACGTAAACCCTAATACAAAGACAGAAAATCAAGACTATCGTATAATGTTATATACCAAACAAAATGTTAGCTACCAAAAAATATATAGTTAAGGTAAAGTTAATTATAGTTAAGGTAAAGTTGTACCCTAAAAATACCATTATTAAATAGTAATTTTTATAAATAGTATACAAACAGCAGGAACTTAAAAGGTGTTTACACTTGTAGTTCATTCAGTTTGGTCTGAAACAAGTAAAATGGTACATTTTGTCCTGATCCGCTTAATGTTCAAACTCACATTTTTGACAGCAAACCTAAAGATACTAAACCTAAAGCCATAGCACATGCTCACAACCTAATTGATGGTTTTTGTGATGTGCCAGAACTTCTTCTTCCCCTTTCGGCTGCTCCCACTAGGGGTCGCCACAGCGGATCGGTCTTCTCCACACTACCCTGTCCTCTACATCTGCCTCTTTCACCCCAACTACCTGCATATCTTCCTTCACCACATCCA
>JAOTRA010000034.1:2847289-2867611 GCA_026260255.1 Pseudolaguvia tuberculata
GATTAGGTGGATTGGTGATTGTAAATTGTCCATAGGAGTGAATGTGTGTGTGAATGGTTGTTTGTCTATGTGTTGCAAGAAGATGAATGAATGAAAATTATTTTCTTTGTGATGGTTTTTACATATCATTATCATATATATTTTTCTGATACTGATCTACTAAGGGTTTAAAGTAAAACACTGAAACGACAATTATTCATTCATTCATGCTGGGCCACACATAGACGAACAACCTCACACACTCACGCACTCCTATGAGCAATTTAGAATCACCAATCAGCCTAATATACAAAACCCATTCAAGTGCAGGGAGAACTCGAAACAGAAACTCCAACCAGAAAGACTACTTGCCTGGGAATCGACCCCTAGACCTTCTCGCTGTGAGGCAACTGTGCCACTATGCCAAAGCGCCGCACAAAACAGCAATTAATTGTAGATAAAACAAGCACAAAACAATTTTTTCATAAAACTGCCTGTAGTTTAATAAACCCTCCAAGTCATTTCTAATCGTTTCATTCTTTACAGACTATTTGATTTTCTGCTAATAAGCAGATCCCTATTTTTTATCTGTTACTTTATTCGCTTAATCCTGTAATTTGCACTACTAATTCACTTGTTTGTCACTTTTTATTTGCAAGATCAGTTTTTTGATGTATGACACTATTAAGTGTCTGACTTTTTTTAATTGTTAAACATCTTCCAGTAATTCAGTTTCATTTTGCATAATCAGGCTATGGCAGACGACTCTGTGTAAACATTGTCATTATAGCTTTTTCAAGTGCTCGTATTCGTTTCCTCTTCCCTACAGCTACAGGAGTGAAGCGCTTTAGTTTATCTTTGAGATACTGCCAAGACAGTGATTGCTTTTTTTTTTTTTTTTTTACTGTCGCTATAGTGTAAGGAGGTTTACTGTGTGTCTCAACATGACTGCTTTCATGCCTGGACTATCCCCTAGTTTTTTTCACGCTTTAACATAATTCATTCATTCGTTCATTCATTCATTCATTCATTCATTCATTCATTCATTCATTCATTCATTCATTCATTCATCTTCTTACCCGCTTATTACCGTATCCGGGGTCACGGGGGTCTGCTGCGCCTATCCAAGCACACATATGGCGAGAAGCGGGGGTACACCCTGGACGGGTCGCCAGTCCATTTAACATAATTAAGTAGCAAAATATTAATCTTCAAAAAAGTCATTTTAATGTATACAGTTTAATTTAGGCAATAGAGATATGTGTCTGCTTTTAGCTATTGACAGTATAGACAGTTTTGGTAGTTTGGGATAAATAGGTTGCTAAGTTACCAGTATACAGTAAGGGATTCTTATGTATTCTTATGTAGGATTCTTCTGTCATGGCACAGGACAACATATGGCAAGCCTAGGCAACACAAGTCTGCCATTAAGACCATCTTTATTTCTGTTGTGTGTGTGTGTGTGTGTGTGTGTGTGTGTGTGTGTATGTGTGTGTGTGTGTGTGTGTGTGTGTATGATTGTATGTGCCTGCAGGGTGATAGAGGATTCCCAGGACAATCTGGTCATCCAGGTTTACCAGGATTCCCTGGACCAGAGGGACCAGTTGGATCTTCTGGAGAAAAGGTCAGGGTCTGACTAATCAGTATCACATAATTTAATCAGCTATATATTGTTATTATTATATTATTACAACCTTAGATGCTTTCACATCACAGGGAAACATAAACTTGGTGTATATATATCTAGTTTATATACAGTATATTCATATACATGGTTGAGAAATTATGTGAATTAGAATCTTCACTTTCTACATCTTTATATATTTTTCATTCAAATAAAATAATAATTCTGTTTAAACCACTTTTAATCAGGGTGATGAAGGACATCCAGGGCCACCTGGACCTAAAGGAATACGAGTAAGACTGCTTATTAATGCTTATTAATGATTCGTCTAAAAGTCAAAATAGTTCTGTTTGTTTAAATAATGCTATTTTTCTTTAGGGACCTCCTGGACTTCCTGGATTTGCTGGGACACCAGGAATTCCAGTAAGAACTACTGATGGAATTAATAATAACTATAAAGCATGAGAAAAACAAAATGCCAAAAAGTGTGGGAGACCAACTTCATGTTGAAAAATGGCAAAAAGTGTTGGATGACTGAATGGGTGGAGTGATTGATAGATACATAGATAGATGGATGGATAACACCAGATAGCTGTCTAGTTTGTATCTTTTCTGTAAGTTGCCACAGTTCCAACATATCTGTGTGTCCTCTTTTCTTTGATTTAAGGGTCTTCCAGGATTGGATGGAGCCCCAGGTCCAACAGGAATACCAGGTTGTAACGGAACAAAGGTATGTATCAGAAACACAAAAAGAGCGGTGAGATAATGACGAGTCAGGGAAAACTTATAATTGACTAAAAGTTAGGCCTGAAGTTAATTTGATGTTATTGGATAATTATTAAGCAAAAATGTTGCCCCTGATTACATATGAGATACTTGTAGCTGTATTAGCATTATTTTACAATTTGACTAGTCGATATTTTTCAAACACATGATGTTGAAAATAACTTGTTTGTTGTGTTTGATGACAGGGTGAAAGAGGATTACCAGGAAGTCCAGGTTTCCCAGGGCTTGATGGTTCAACAGTAAGTGCTGTCTACGGATTTGGGAATTGTGGATGGAAAACATAATACACAACCACTATGTGATCTGACATTATTGCATCTCTAATTTTTATCTTTCTTGCTTTTAGGGACCACGTGGTGAGCCAGGACAGAAGGCATGTTTGTATTTATACAAACCTTATACAACCTGTATTTTACAGAACTTTATCATATGCTATTATTAATATTAATTGTCCACAATGTAACATTTTTTTATATTAAAATATGAATTTTTGTGGGGTAAATCTGCCATTTGGACTGGTTATATATATCATACAATTTTGTGCCATGATCTAATTAGAATGACATGTATGGACTAATAGGCATGAGTAGGTGACACAGGAGTAGATTTTAAAACCTTTACTATCCGAATTCTATAAAAATCCATCCTATCCCAAAAAACCCGTGCTGTGATTTTATTTTATATCCCGCATTTTGCTTTCATGTCTGACTTCTTTTTGGATTATGATTTTTCCTGGTCAGTGTACATGGAGAAGCCTTCTTCTAGAAAATTATGGTTATAATATGAGTATTGATATTTTATTTTGATCATTTAGTAGGATGCTGCATATTGGCATACTATATATTATACAGTCAAATGTTCATGGACCACAATATAGTCAAGTGTCTTTACAATAGAGATTGTGTCCAAGCAGGTATACAAAAAAAGCTCAAATGAGACAACATTAGACACTTACTAATACCTGTCTGTTTAGTTTAACTTGTATCTGTAAATGAAGAGACCTTTTGAGACCTTACTTAGCAAGCTAGAGGCTCAGCAACAAAAAAATTCTTTTAGTAGCATAATGGAGAAAAAACTTTGGAAGAAACCAGTCACATTCAGTTCTCCTCTGTCCAGAATATCATACGTACATGTATTATATGTATTAATATTATAGAATGTTACTTATATGAGTAAACCTCTTCTAAATAGAGGAATTTCCAGATAGATTGTTTGTAATCTATGCAAACTTACTCTCTCCACCCTGGCAGGGAGAACCTGGTGAAGTAATTTTAAGTGAAACACATGGAACACCAGGAGATCCAGGAGCCGACGGACGACAAGGCCCTAGAGTATGTCACTCTCATCACATATCAGTTTAGCAGATTGAACTGTATTTGTTTATGACATCTTATACATTTTAAAGCATCGGGTGAAATCTTTACAGCAGTCTCATTCCAGTAAACTAGCATAATCTATTTGTATCTAGTGAAATTTTGTATGCATTTTTGACAAACCAACTTATTTGTGTGTTTGTGTAGGGAGAGCCAGGACAGCCCGGGTTGCCAGGTCCTGTAGGTCCTCCGGGTCCAAGAGGTTATGATGTATGTTGTTTATTTGCAGTATCGTGTATTTTCTGACAGTTACATTTTGCTAATTATTTAATGGTTTACTCTTCATTTTCTTTAATGTAGGGGCCACCAGGTCTTCCTGGTTCACCAGGGCCAAAGGTAAGCGGTGTTTCAGTTGTTATAGTATTGATTCAAATATTAATCTTATTTGCAATTTTACCCAACATTAAGCTTTGTTATTGAAAGGTGTTTTCTGTGGCTCTGTTTTTGCAAAGGGAAATATGGGGCTGAACTTCCAGGGGCCAAAAGGAGAGAAGGTATAGCACTGTTATCCAGTGTGAAATAAAGGAAGCAGGAATGTAAATGTAAAGCTAATAAATTCATATATATTTTCAGAATCATTCTTTGTGATAGTATTGCATGTGTATGTGTTCTTATGTAGGGAGAAAATGGTTTGCAGGGGCCTCCTGGTCCGCCAGGGCAAGTCGACCAGTTAATAGGTGAAACAGACGGAGTGATTCTGCGAGGAGAGAAGGTACAGTGATGCTCATCTACAGCAGAATCATACCTAATTAATGGACAATTAAACACCGGTATATCAGTGGAGAAAGTGCTCAGTGGTTAAGGTGTTGGACTGCTAATCAGAAAAAGTGGGTTCAATTCATAGCCACAACAAACTTTCAATCTCGGCATTTTCTTAAGAGCATGTTAATATACGTAACTCTGGATAAGGGGTTCCAAATGCCAACAGTGTAAACGAAGTGCAGCCAATGAAGTGCAGCCAAATGCAATTTATAGTTTCATTAAAAGTAACTGAAGCAGAAAAACTTAATTATATTAAAAGCATAAACATTGTTCTCTTTATTCAGGTGTCATATTAATTCTTATGTTTTCTTTAATGACATAATGTCACTCATGATTTGAAGCTTAACTTAGAGTTTGTCCAAGATTTTTGAGGGATGTTTCTGACCATATTAAAGTATATTTAATCTCAAAACATCAATACGTACCTTTTTTGTTCATCTTATTCATACTGGTGTCATAAATGTTTTGAGTTTACAGCCATCGTTCTTTAGAAAATTTATAAGTAACCCCCAGATCTACTAACAGTGCAGAATGAGTGTGGTAAGAGATTCTGTCATTAGGTCCATAAGTGATTTTAATTTGTGTTAATTAGAAAATAACATTATAACTAATTTTAAAATATCTGTCAATACATACAGTATAAAACATTAAATGTGTTATTATTTCCAACCACCAGGTGGCACCAAAACAACGTTTCAAATTATTCACTAGGTTTATAATTAAATGCAATAAAACGGTTTCGTAATTTGGTTTTGCTGCCACTTTTAGTATACACTGCTTATTCATTAATATAAAAATATTAAGTTATATTAATTGTGTAAATAAATCAATGTTAAATGTAAAGTTTTATTTTAGGGTGACCGTGGACCAGCTGGACCACCTGGATTTCCTGGCAGCGCTGGACCACCTGTATGTACCATAAGCAATTAAGGTTTTAATAACCAATCTCACTGTGAGCTCTCCATAATAACGTGCTTTTTATTAACAGGGCCCATTCGGTGGTCCAAAGGGAGATAAGGGAGAGGCGGGAGAACCTGGAAAAAGGGTGAGATGAACTAGTAAAAAATTGTGGAATCAAGTTATTATCAGATGAATTTAGTGTTATTTTAACTGTTATAATTCTAGGGAAAACCTGGTAAAGATGGAGACCCTGGACCTCCTGGATCTTGGGTAAGACTGTAGTTGTATGAGGACCATGTTAAAAAAATGTAGTAAATAATTGTTCATTATAGATTGATCTGCTTGTCTCTCTCTCTCTCTCTCTCTCTCTCTCTCTCTCTCTCTCTCTCTCTCTCTCTCTCTCTCTATCTTAGGGTGTTAGAGGAGACCCTGGTTTACCTGGTCTTCCTGGAGGACTTGGGGAAAGAGTAAGATAACTTAATATTAAAGTTAATTAAGTTCATTGGTTTTTTTTAGTTTTTATAAGATAATATTTTAGATACTGGTATTATTGTAAGTCATGTCTTTCTATAGATATGCTTGAGACGGTAGAGTACTTTGTTAATTATTAAGCAGTCAATATCTTGTTCATGTGTAGGGGGAAAAGGGTGAGAGAGGATTACCTGGACCTCCAGGCGTGGTATGTTGGACAATTTTAAATCTTTTGTTGTAGAGTCTAACCCCGTCAGTTCTGTTATCATCAGCTAGATTTATTTCTCATACAGGTGTCATCTTCATCCCTTAACCGTGAAGGACCTAAGGGAGATCCGGGGATCCCTGGAGAGCCTGGGAGAAAAGGGGAACCAGGACTACCTGGTATGGCTTTATAAAATGCATTACTAATGTGGTGTGTCTAATGCTCTGCAAATAATATAATATAGGTTTTTCCAAACCTTCTTAAATTTTTTAAAATAATTTTGCAATGTAATTTATGCATTCAAACAGGAGGTTCAAATATCAATTAACTACTGTGAAATAAAAAAACTTATTAGCTGTATTGCTATATTTACACAGATGAATCCTCAAAACAAAACCCACTATATTACCCATACTTTTTATTATTATGTTATTATGTTGTATTTGTTATCAATAGTTGCTTTGAAAGAAAGTGTCAACTAAGTGTAACAATAATTTTATTGTTATAGTTTTTAACTGTTTAATGGCCATTCCCAGGTATCTCAGGACCACCAGGTCGGCCAGGTTTGCCAGGTAAGCCCACACAACATGCTGAACCTGCATCTCTGCCACTAACATAATAAGAGTCATTTATTTTGATATAATTTGACAGGTAAAAAAAAAATACTGTTTTATCTAGGAATTGGAACTCAAGGCCCACCTGGCTCCTCGGGTTTTCCTGGAGAAAGAGGACAGAAGGGCGATCAGGGATCTCCTGGAGCTTCTCTACCAGGTTCTCCTGGCAGACCTGGACCGCCAGGTTTACAAGGACTTCAGGGACCTCCAGGACCTCCAGGCATATCTACTGGTAGCGAAAACTGTCTCCCAGGACCTTCTGGTCTTCCAGGCCTGAATGGGGACCCTGGTTACCCAGGAGAGACAGGGCAGAAAGGCAAGGCCTAATTACTGTTAGTAGGAAAGAATGTACTGTACACTATACAAAATATGTTTTAGTTAATGTGCATTTAATTTTACAGGTGAAAAGGGGGACACGTGTGTGAATTGTTTTTTAAGTGGTAACCTCATTCCAGGACCACAGGGTTTACCTGGACCTCCAGGACCTCCAGGCAAGAACCTTTCTTTAATTTCCCTTGTTCGAAGTACAGCATGAAGTTGGTTTAAGTGCAGCAAAATTACATGTACATTTTTCGTGTTGTAAGTTTGATTGATTGATTGATTGACTGATTGTTTGATTGATTCATTCATTCATTCATTCATTCATTCATTCATTCATTCATTCAATCATTACAGGGCAACACATAGACAAACAACCACTCACACACATTCACTATGAACAATTTAGAATCACCAATTAACCTATTGTACATGTATTTGGACGGTGGGAGGAAACCGGAGTACCTGGAGGAAGCCCACGCAAGCGTGGGGAGAACATGTAAACTCCACACAGAAAGGTCCCCGCCCAAGTTTGATATTAAATTTAATTTTAAATAAAACAGGACAAAAGGATTTTTATGGAGATGAAATTTATGACAAATCTGTTTGCTATGCTTTAGTGCAATTATACTATATATAATAATTTATATTTCTTATACATTCTTTAGGCTGCAAGATTTATTTCAGGTACTGATTTAGATTTTTTTTTCATCTTTGTCACAGGTAATCCTGGACTTCCTGGTTATAAAGGAGACAGAGGATCCCCCGGAAACCCTGGTCCCTTGGGGCAATCAGTAAGTGTTTTCACCTCGAATCTTTAAGTTGACTGAAAGACACGTAATTGTTTGCCAATGATTCTGCAACATTTTAGGGTTTGCCAGGATCACAAGGTTTACCTGGACTACCTGGAGAGAAGGGTGATCCTGGTGAAGCCGTTGGTTTTGATGGTATGAAGGGAGATAAGGGAGACACAGGATTTCCTGGCTCTCCAGGTCTTCCTGGCCAAAATGGAGCACCTGGTCGAGATGGACTTCCTGGATTACCCGGTCCCAAGGGCGAACCTGTAAGTTTTCTTTTTTTAATTTGTGTTTCAATTGAGTAAGTGTAAATGCTGATATCCAAACCCTGTTGTGTATAAAACAAGAGGACCAAAACAAACATTGGTGCGGTGTGATTTATATATGAAGGCGACACAGACTAAATCTATCTAACTGAACTGAAAAAAGGATGTGATGTCACACAAATGTAATTTGCTCAAGCATATCTACCTAGTTCATCCGCGTTTGCCATTAGTTGAAAATGCAGTCAATGTCAAAGAAGTTTTATTGTCATTTAAACCAAAGCAATACAGAGCAAAACAGATTTAAAAGTTTGTAAAAGTTTGAAAAAAAAAAAAAGCAGGAAAAAATAATGTGCTTCTGAGGTATATTATACCAGTTGTGTGTGTATATACAATATGCAATATATTTGTGCTTGCCTTTGCCAGGGTTCTTTACTGCTTAAAGGTGAACGTGGCCCTTCTGGAGAACCTGGCCTTCCAGGTCCTTCTGGAGACAGGGGCGCTCCTGGTGCCCCTGGATTTGGTCCACAGGGACCTCCTGGAGAGAAAGGATTTCAGGGTGTGTCTGGAAGGCAAGGACCTCCTGGACTGCCAGGTGAGATCAGCTATATGAATAAAAATGATTTCATCAATAAGATAAACTATAGCAGTCATAATTGCATCAGTTTTCTTTGGAACCTAATGCCATAGGTGAGAAAGGTGAACCAGGTCAGACTGTCTCTGAAAAAGGAGCACCTGGACCCAGAGGAGCTGATGGAGAACCAGGTCTACCAGGAAATCCAGGTAAATAAATGAAACTTGTTTTTTTTTTACTTTAAACTTTAAACTTATCATTTTAATTATTTTTTAATTAACACAAATTAAAATGCAAAGACTGTTAGTTAGGGGCACCACTATCACTTATGGACCTAATGACAGAATCTTTTACCACACTCATTCTGCACTGTTAGTAGATCTGGGGGTTACTTATATATTTTCTAAAGAACCATGGCTGTAAACTCAAAACATTTGTGACACCAGTGTGAATAAGATGAACAAAAAAGGTAGTTATTGATGTTTTGAGATTAAATATACTTTAAAATGGTCAGAAACATCCTGCAAAAATCTTGGACAAACTGTAAGTTAAGCTTCAAATCATGAGTGACATTATGTCATTAAACAAAACATAAGAATTAATATGACACCTGAATAAAGAGAACAATAGAGCATTAGAAACAAAGGTGTAAAAGTTGAAACGCTTTAGTTTAGTTATTTAAAGGTTAGTTATATTTGCCATTAGACAAAGTTTAAATGCAACTTAAATGTACTTCCTATATATTTAAATGTCAGCATCAATAATGCAATTAAATATGTTTACTGCAAGTAGAGAATTATGAATGTTTAAGAAAGATAACAAAATGGAATATACCTTGTGATGTGGTGTTATATGTCTCGGTGAATAAGATTTAATCTTACTCTTAATCTTTTAATCTATTTATACAGGTAACCCAGGCCAACCTGGATCCCCTGGTTTCCCAGGATTACCAGGCTCAAAAGGTGAACCTGGTCTGCCAGGTATAGGCTTGCCAGGCCCACCAGGTTCTAAAGGTAAACTTTAATTGTCTACTAATTGTTTCTGTGAGGTAATCTGAGAGGAGGCATCGACTTTATAACTGCACAAATACAAAAAGTATATAAAAGAGAGTGTTAAGGATATTTTAAACACAGGATTAAATATAATTAAATGTTCCAGGATTTCCTGGTATTGCTGGAAGTGCCGGCAGCCCTGGAAGGCCAGGAACTCCGGGTGTAGATGGATTACCTGGTGTTCCTGGATTGCGTGGATCTAAGGTAAAGAGAAAAATATATATAAATTATAGCAAAATATGTACATTTATGGCTATACGCAATATAAGCAGTTCTATGCAGACAAAAAATAGCTAAATATACAACAAATACAAAGCCGGTGGCAATGTGAGTGACAACTACAGGGGTGGAGGAAGGAGGCTGAAGAAGGCTGGTGCAGGTTACTTCATATTCATAGCAAGTGTTGACCTGAGCCGAGTTAACATTTACAAAAATGACATTTTTACACGGGCAGCACGGTGGCGTAGTGGCTATCACGGGCCGGGGATCATTCTGTGCGGCGTTTGCATGTTCTCCCCGTGCTTGCGTGGGTTTCCACCTGGTACTCCGGTTTCCTCCCACAGTCCAAAAACATGCAGATTAGGTTGATTGGTGATTGTAATTTGTCCATAGGAGTGAATGTGTGTGTGTGAATGGTTGTTTGTCCTGCGATGGACTGGCGACCCAACCAGGGTGTAAACCTGCCTGTCACCCTATGTGAGCTGGGATAGACACCAGCAGACCCTTGTGGCACCGAATTAGGGAATAAGTGGGTAAGAAGATGAACGAATGAATGAATGAATGAATGAATGAATGAATGAATGAATGAATGAAATTTTTACTGTGGACTAAAGAGCAAATTTGAGTCTGCATTCACAGAGAAGTAGTTTTTATAAAACATTGTATAAGATACTAACAAGGGAAAATGTTTATTTGTAGGGCGAACCTGGTTTTGGTATTCCTGGCCCTCAGGGACCCCCAGGTATACCAGGAAGTAAGGGTTTTCCTGGGACAAAAGGTGATCCTGGATTTCCTGGAAATCCAGGTTCACCTGGTCGGCCTGGTATTGATGGTCCTCCTGGCTTTAAAGGTACTTTCTTAAATAGTCTACAAATTATTTCAGTTGCAGTGGCATCAACTAGATGTTTTATGTACTATGTAACTTTTTAAAAAACAGTAAGACAGCTCAATGTTTTCATAGGTGATCCTGGTCTTTCCGGTTCTCCGGGTGCACCTGGCTCTCAAGGACCACCTGGTTTTGGTTTATCTGGACCACCTGGCCCACCTGGCCCACCTGGACCTGTGGGCAATTCTGGTAAGTGTCTAAAAGTTTAAGACTTTGACCACATTTGTATACAGAATCTATAGGTATGAATTTCTGTATTTGTAAGAATGATGCATTGCTCATATAGGTTCCCCTGGTTTAAATGGGGAAAAAGGAGACCCTGGTCCCCCCGGACTTGATATCCCAGGCTTGCCTGGTGACCCAGGTAGGCCTGGATTAATTGGACCACCTGGTCCTTCTGGCCTACCTGGGAACCCTGGGAATCCTGGCCAAGATGGACTACCTGGATTTTCTGGTAATGTAAAACTATTTCATATGGACTGCATCTGAAATATGTAGACACCCATTTGTCTACTGCAGCATAACACTATACCCTAACCTATGCTCTTTCAATGACTTATAACTGCAGGGCCAAAGGGAGAAATGGGTGTTATGGGTGCGCCAGGACCTGTTGGTAATCCTGGCAGTCCTGGTGTTCCAGGATTTCCTGGACCTAAAGGTATGTATCTTTTCAATGAGAGTCAATATAGATCATGCTTGTTGGTTCAAATCCTAACTGCCTGCCCTATAGGTGACAATGGTCAGCCTGGACTTCCAGGAAGGCAAGGAAACACAGGATTAAAGGGAGATAAAGGTGAACAAGGAATTAGAGGCCCAGCTGGTTACAGCTATCCTGTTGATTCAGTAAAAGGAGCAAAGGGAGAACCAGGACCGCCAGGCAAGTTCCTCTTGGTAGTAAAACTGTAAGCAATGATTATAGCCTTATAATACAAGAAATAGCTTTGACCCAACATGCTAAAATTGTAGCATGTTCAGGTATATGTTCTTCATGCCTAAGATTTTTAGAGCATGCTCATTTGTACAGATCTACTTCCATATTCCATTGTTTAAATATAAAGCTGATTATAATTATATTGCATAGCTTCGGTATGCTAATATTTTATTGTTAATAATACTTATGCAGGATTTAGTGGAGCTCCAGGTGCAAAAGGTATTTCTGGCCTTCCAGGAGATCCGGGCATTCCTGGACAGGATGGACGTCCTGGGCAACCAGGCCCCTCAGGTAACTAAACCAATTAATTATTTGTTCACTGTATAAGCAAATATTAGTGAGATGTATATGTAGATGTTTATGGGAGTAATTGTCTTAAAGGTCCAAAAGGAGATGCTGGTAATCCAGGATCACAAGGAGTTCCTGGTACTCCAGGGCCAAAAGGCAGTATGGGCGAGATGGGATTGCCTGGTAAAGTTTAATAATGCACAAGTAAAAGTCTTTTTCTACAAATGTTATTTGCAAGTTAAATCCATATTAATTTATTATCTTTTGGGATAGGCCCTCATGGACTTAAAGGAATTCCAGGGCAATCTGGACGACCTGGACAGCCTGGTTCTCCTGGAGCACCTGGTTTTACAGGACCGAAAGGAGACCCTGGCACGCCGGGATTTGGGCAACCAGGAGCTCCAGGAACCAAGGTAACACTTTGACATTAGACTGGATAGTTTTCATATCTGACATTATTATGTTAAGTAGAGCTGTTTTATTTGCCTATTGAACAGGGTGAACCAGGTTCTCCCGGTGCCCCCGGAGTTGCAGGGCAAAAAGGTCTTCAGGGGCCTCCAGGAATTTCAGGAATTCCTGGGAGTCCTGGCCTAAAGGGTGATCCTGGCCTTCCAGGATTCCAAGGTAAAGTACTGCCAGATTACATTGTGAAAAGGCAATCACTTTCTTAAGGTTTAAAAATCTTTCTGGAAATAACTTTCTAGTTTGCCAACTGCAGTGGTTAAGATGTTGTGATGGGATAACATAGTTCAAATCCCAGCAGCAATAAGTTGTCGGTGTTGGGACCCTGAGCAAGACCCTTAAATCCCAATTTCTCAGTTATATAAAAGAGATAAATGCTAATCACTCTGGATAAGACTGCTAAATGGTGTTAATATAAATAGTTAATTCTGCTTGATGGACCTTTTTAATGTCTGTTCTCTGATGCTATTCCTGTATTAGATTTTGGTGTAGAATATATTAGCCAAAATAAGTTTATCTATTTTTCAAACATTTGTATGCTTGGCTGTAGGTTCACCTGGCCTTCCTGGTCCTAAGGGTCTGAATGGAGCTCCTGGCTCCCCTGGTCTCGCAGGATTACCCGGACGACCCGGAAACTCTGGTCCACCTGGTTTGCCAGGTGGGCCTGGAGAAAAAGGTCAAGCTGGTCGTGATGGTATTCCCGGATCAGCAGGACTGAAAGGAGAACCAGGTTACTTGTTTTGTCTCTTTAGTTAAATAGTTGTCACATAAATGGTTAAGGTAAATGACAGTAGATGCATAGTCTAATGCATTTTTGCCGTTTTCCTTGTATAGGCTCATCGGGTTACGGGATCCCAGGTCCTGCAGGCGTTCCCGGGATGCCAGGTAAAATTTTTATTTATTGTTTCTTTTCTTCATTTTAAGATATGTGTGCTAACCCGAATATAAATTACACCAAATTTTTTTTTTTGTCAAAAAACAGGTCAAAAAGGAGAACCTGGTCCTCCTGGCCAATCTGGCAATCCCGGTTATCCTGGACCAAAGGGTGATATAGGGTCACCTGGGGCAACAGGTAACTCGGGTCCTCAAGGTGCTCCTGGACCTCAAGGTCCAGCCATTCCAGGGTCCAAAGGTACCCAGGGTCGTCCTGGACCACCAGGAAGAGTAGGTATGTTGGCCCCACACATTATATTACACATTATACTAGCTGACCAAGTTCCTTGAAATGTTTTATTTCGCACAGTTAAAAAATATTATTATATATAACTTCATATGTAAGGTCAACAAGGTCCCTGGTTTAATTCCATGGCCGGGGATCTTTCTGTGCGGAGTTTGCATGTTCTCCCAGCGCTTGCTTGGGTTTCTTCCGGGTACTCCGGTTTCCTCCCACAGTCCAAAAACATGTACTTTAGGTTGATTGGTGATTCTAAATTGCCCATAGGAGTGAATGGGTGTGTGTGTGTGTATGGTTGGTCGTCTATGTGTGGCCCTGTCATGGACTGGTGAACAGTTCAGTTTCCTCTCGCTCTGTGTGAGCTGGGATAGGCTCCAGCAGACCCCCGTGACCCTGAATTAGGAAATAAACGGGTAAGATGATGAATGAATAAATGTTGAGAATTTAACCGTAAATCCCAACTTCCCATTTCCAGTCATCTGTGACATAGAGTCAAAAGAAAATCCTTGGTATCTATAAATGCATATATTTGCATGTACAGTAGTATTTTCTTTTGTGTCACTGATTTCACAGTTTGTTCTGGTTGGCTTATTTATATATTTTTGACAGACTTACAAAACAATGAAAAAATGCTCAGGAAAAGTATAATAAACCAGATTTGCTGTTTCAGATTCAATATATTGCAGAATATTGTATTTCCAGGAACTGGGTTATGCTTCTTATGGCCAAATCTACTGTCTGGCTCAACCAGTGAAACACCATTTAAATATTAAATGTGTTCAAATACTGAACCAGACAGTAGGCAGGCTATCCTTTAAATGTGTTTAATAATGTATATGATTTGCATGGATATTGCACCAATCATCACTATTATTAGCATACAGGAGGTTAGTGAGCACTCTACATACTGTGCCTGACACACTCTGGGGCATGCTTTTTCTTTTGTTATATGTGTGTGTCGGAAACATTTGTTAACGATGCCAGTTGCACGCACCAATCAATGTTTGTTCACCACGATCCAACCAGGGACTGACCAGCATGGATCGATCCACACCGTGTCCAAGTTCTTTATATGTGTATCTGTTTATCCATCCAGTCCTCCTCATGTGTCTCCACTCCCTTACCTCTCTTTTTTCCATAAGTTACAAAAGTCCTTCTCTTTCCACAGCAGGCTGTCTGTCTGCAATGCTGAACCGAATGATTTAAAAAAAAAAAAAAAAAAAGGATGATCAGTAGCTTAATGCTGAGTGTGTCTTCACCTGCATGGAATAAATGTAACATTTATGAGATTTAAAGCCATTACAGAACCTTCCAACACTGGTTTCCTTTGTTGATCAATATCAACAAATACAAATATATCAATACAGATAGTTCTGTTTTACAAATAACATATTACATATGTGGAAACTGTTAGTGTTAGTTTCTAGATCCCATTTTGGTTCTTTTCTATAATTTTATGAAAAGATACATATGGAACCCAGTTTTGGCAGGTAACTGTTTGGCTAAATCTATACCAAGATGCATTGTTTTTTTGACCTGAGTTTCCTGTTTCCTGCTGTGTGGCTCCATCTACACCTGATGATGCTTGCTGACAGGCCTTGAAGGTCAGGTTTTCCTCCGAAATAATCTAAAATGAAGGATTTAAAGAGAGACAAAATACATTTTAATCTTAGAATTTATTGTACATGGATGTAATGTATATTTTTATTTCTCTTCAGCAATTGATATAACGCCATAAATTAAGTGCCTTTTTTATAATAAGAATTTTGTATGAATTTGTTTCTGTGTATACAATCTGGTTAAAAAAACAGTCTCTAACAAAAGGTAAAAAACACAGTTGTCTAGCACAGCGGTTCACAAACTCTCAAAAGGTGAAGGAATTAACCGTATATTAAATGTTCATTTATGAACCGTTTTTGATGTAATTGTAAAATCCTTAAAAATATGTTCATCTGAACTTACTGCACCATACATCAATGTTTTGTGTGCCAATATAACAATACTTTAGTGTTTTATAAACATATTTCTTTTCCAGTTCCAGTGAATAAGATGAAGCGTTATAGTTTACGTCATAATTGTGCTGCATTTCTAACGTTTGCTCTTGTTTTTTTTTTTTTTTTAAACCTGCATTTTTTCATCCGTCCTCTCTACCTCTGGGATTTTGGGAACCCGTTGACCTTTGACTCCTCAATATAGGTCCTCCAGGTTAGCCTTGATGGTTTGGTGCCCACTTGAACGGTTTTCTGTGCACTGTGTGTTTGTTGTTTGTAATTATATAATAGCATGTTATGGAGTAGGATGGGATGGGGGACGAACATTTGCATAGTTGTTTTAATGTACTGGTTTATTTCCCTTAAAAATAGAAACAAATCACACATCCAAGAATATGTTTAGATACCATTTGTAATAGTACAGTATAATTTCAAGGATTTGGGTGTTTAAGACGTAGTAGAACAAACACCAATGACAGTTTTTTCTTATTAAAATTGTGAAGGTCCTCCTGGCCCAGAGGGGCCTCGTGGACTACCAGGTTCTGGAGGAGTAAAGGGTGAAAAAGGCTTCCCTGGAATTCCAGGACCAACAGGTTTACCTGGACTAAAGGGAGACACTGGACCACAAGGCATTAGGGTGAGTTACATGGACTTGACATGAGAAGTACTGAAAAAAGGCTGTGGGGAAATTTTTTTTAGTAAGGCTAAATTAAATTTAAAAAAATATGAACCAAGCAGAAACCTTTATATTTTTGACATTACTATGTGTATTGTCAGTATTGTTAGTGTTCTTTTCCATAGTAATAAAAATTTTTCCCTCCATGTTTATTAAATGTGTTCATATTTTTTTACATCTTAGTTCTAACTAAATTCTAACACAAACTTAGTTTGTCAGCTCAGGATTCTGATATTGTTGGTTTATTTGCATTGTAACGAAAGGGCCTACCTGGAGCTCCTGGAAGTTTTGGTCCTAAAGGAGATACCGGGTTTTCAGGTGTTACAGGATTACCAGGTCAGACAGACCCTTATTGTTTAATAGTTCAGTCAGTCAGTTTATTTATCACTTAAATAATCAGATATGTCTGTTCACTTTAGGTCCTAAAGGTCTGCCTGGTATTCCTGGGGATTCTGGTCCACGTGGTGATTCAGGTGAACCTGGTGCTCCAGGTAAGTGTATATAAAGTGTTATTAAAATGTATTTTACAAAATGTCTTTGAACTTATTGCTACTTGTTTTTTTCTTTCAGGTCCTCCTGGACAACCAGGTCAAGCACCTGCCCCTATTGTGGTAAAAGGTATGCCAGGGCCATCTGGTCCTCCAGGATCTCCAGGATCCCGAGGGCTACCAGGAGAGGCTGGACTGGAGGGGCTTCCAGGTAAGAAATTTATTAAGAAATATTTAGTGAGCAAAACATTAGAAAACAATAATAATCTCTAACATTTCTAATGATTTCTTTGTTTACATCACAAGTGTTTAAAAATTGATCTGTATGATCCATCTATTGCAGGCCAGTCAGGTAGTCCCGGTGACCCAGGTCTTGATGGACCTCCAGGATTTAGTGGCCCATCTGGAAGGAAAGGAGATACGGGTCCAGCCGGGCAGCCAGGTAAATGCTTTCACCAGCCAAATATACTGAAATTATGGCAGTGTGATCAGACCTTGATTACATTATACTTTGACCAAACATAAAAAGATATGAACAAAACATGGAAAGGTTTTTGCTAGAAAAGTGACTGTAGGGGACCCGTCGCAACCAAGTGAGGTTTATTTTAATAAATTTAAAACTATTACTAACCTGTGGGTTTTTGCAGGACGTGATATTACAAGCAGGAACTGGTGAAAATAATATTTTATTGTTGGGGCTCTTGCGTGACATGAGTTGTTTTATATTATAATTATTATAATAATATAATACTACAGCAATAATTTATGACTGTAGCCACAACCATTTGACCATATAGTGTGACAAATACAATTTACAGTAATAATTCTTATTGTTTTGTTATATTTTAGGCAATCGGGGTTTACCTGGCTCTCCTGGTCCAGATGGAATTCCAGGTCCTCCAGGACCTCCTGGTCTGTCATCGGCTGCTCATGGCTTCCTGATTACACGACACAGTCAGACAATAGATGTACCTCAATGCCCACCTGGAACCTCTATCATCTATGATGGTTATTCTCTGCTTTACGTGCAGGGCAACGAGAGGGCACATGGCCAAGACCTGGGTGAGCACTGAAACAGTGGTTACACGCACATAGACATACTTGGTCATGTCATTGGTAACTTTATTTTTTTATATGTAGTTATATAGTGTTGTATTTATACATTAATGTCTTTTTCGCTATGCTTCTGTACGATGCAGGGACTGCTGGAAGTTGTCTACGTCGTTTCAGCACTATGCCCTTCATGTTCTGCAACATCAATAATGTGTGCAATTTTGCATCCAGGAATGACTATTCATATTGGTTGTCTACTCCTGAACCCATGCCAATGAGCATGGCTCCAATCCAAGGAGAAAACATCAAACCCTTCATCAGCAGGTTAGACACAGTTACATCTACATTATCATCATCATCATAAGCATCTTTGTCATCATTATTATAATTATCACTTTAGTGTCAGACACAGTTCTCTCTAAATTACCATTGTCAACATCAACATCACTATTAACATCATCATCATCATCATCATCATCATCATCATCAGGTCAGAGTCAGACAGTAATTCTTAAATGAACATCAAGTCAGAGTCTGACACATTCATTTTATCGCCATCAATTAATATCTCTATAAAAAGACTTGTATATAACTGAGGCTTCTATAGAAGTGGGAAGTGGTAGCCTAGTGGTTAAGGTGTTGGACTAATACCAGAAAGACCGGGGGTTCGATTCCCACCTCCACCAAGCAACCACTGTGGGACCTTGAGCAAGACCTTTAACCCACAAGTGCTCAGTTGTAAAAAAAAAAAAAAAAGGAGACCGAATGTAAGTCGCTCTGGAGCATCTGCCAAATGCCAAACTGTAACTGTATAGAGTCAATTTAAAATGTTTCCCATTGTGTGTAGATGTGCTGTTTGTGAAGCTCCCGCTATGGTCATCGCAGTGCACAGCCAGACCATTCAACTGCCATCTTGTCCACAGTTCTGGGAGCCGTTATGGATTGGCTATTCTTTTATGATGGTAAATACTTTGTTTTGCTTAAAATAGGAGCATGGCAGAAAAAAACCTATTCTGATGACATCATGGGGTCATGTCACATGACCACCCCTTCTGTGTCACACAGCACAGAAATGAATGTGAAATGAATGCTCTCTTTTTGTAAACTAAGGTTATTTTTTTTTTTACCATTGTTACATCATTTAATTTAATCTCCTCATCCCATAAACCCCCCTCTATGGCTATTCTTTTACAATGGTGATTACTTTGTTTTGCTTGAAATAGGTTTTTTATAACTTTCTTTACACCAACATAATGTTAAGGTTTGGACCTTTTAATAATGCGTCAATAATAAATTATCACCTAATTGATTTGTGACATATATTATCCTGTAGTGGTATGTTGGATAATTACCAAGGGGCCTGGACCAGGAAGTCAGATTATATTTTGGGTTTGGCTATTTGCAGACTTTGTTGTTAGGTTCTGGGTTAGAGACATCAAATGAAAATCGGACCTCTCAGATGTTCAAGTCTCTGTGTTGCAAGGAATGTGATTAGCTGTTTGCCACTGATGTCACAATTTTATGTGCTTATACCTTGTCAACACAGGCTGTGATCCTGAGTTTGTAAATATAGTTGCATATCAGCTTTCTCTATCTTCCCCATTTCATCCCTCTGTCCCAAAATATCTAGAAGAAAGATGTGTAGATGTGTAGCTTTGATGTTATATATATATCGAATCAGGTCATGTTTATTTATCATTCTATGTAACTGTATAAATCTGTAAATATTACACGTTTCTTGTTCTTTTGTTATTTATTATTGTTAATTATTTAATTCTGTGTGTGCACCATACACCAAGACAAATGTCTTGTGCTGTAAAGTATTACTGTATAGTAAAGTACTAACATTAAGACTTTTTCTACTTCTGATTCATATTTGTTCTCTGTTCATGGTAGCACACAAGTGCAGGTGCGGAGGGCTCTGGTCAGGCTCTGGCCTCGCCTGGTTCCTGTCTGGAGGAGTTTCGCTCATCTCCCTTCATTGAGTGCCATGGCCGCGGAACCTGCAATTACTATGGAAACTCTTATAGCTTCTGGCTGGCCACCATCGAACAGTCAGAAATGTTCAGGTAAACAAAAGCTCTCTGTATACTGCTATAATATTGTTGGGTGACTGTTGATGGTCCAAAGTTCAAGTACTGTCTTTATTATGAAATTTCATTGTACTGCTAACTAATAGGTCACCCATGTGAAAGTCACAAGTAGCCTTCAAATCTCAAGCAAGGTGACATTTTGTGAGAATCGAGCAAGTCAAGTGAATTCACTGCTTCATGTCAAGCAAAGTCGCATGTTAATGTCAAGTGAAAGATGATTTAACTGAATAGCTGAGGTCTATGTTAATGTTATTTGGAACAATAGAAGAGGGACGGTGCATGTAGGATGTTTTGGAGACAAGGTGAGAGAGGCTAGGTTGAGATGGTTTGGACATGTGCAGAG
>JAOTRA010000034.1:2875163-2899195 GCA_026260255.1 Pseudolaguvia tuberculata
ACACACACACACACACACACACACACACACACACACACACACACACACACACACACACACACACACACATGCAGAAAGCTTCTGAGGCAGGTGTTGACTCCAATACATCATCATCACCATCCAGACATCGTAGTACAGGCCAGGAAATGATGTGCCCCCCCCCCCCCCAAACTGGTGGTGTGGTCTTAGACTCAGTGTTGTCTCCTGCTTTTGGAATGGAACTATCCTATAATAACTTTTAGCCACACAAATTTCAGCTCAAAAAATAAAATGGGAAAATGCTGTGATGGTGATGATGATGTATTGGATGTTATTAGGATCAGCTTTGTTTTAATGGAACATTGTGAAAGGTACAGTAGGACATTTAGAAAACTAAACTAAAAATCTTGTATCACTCCATGCTGAGAAAAGTTTATAGTTAAATTAGTACCAAAAATAACTTATCAAATCACACCCATATTCTTACTTGTCCAAAAGAAATACTGTAACCACAATGCCATTTTTCAGATTCCTGTAGTCTACACAGCACATGATATCAGTTCGGGTTTCCAAAGTATGTGAACAAAGTGTTGATGTATGAGTTTTGCACATACACTTGACATATGTTGTCATTTCATTGGATAAACATTTATTCCACATAATATAGAAATACATACTACGTATTCCACATAATATATAAACACATTTAGACTGTTAAGGTGCGATTTGTTGATCAGTAGACCAGGAAGACCTGGGCTCAAGCACCGCCAAGGAAGGTGGTTCAAGTCCACTACTGTTGGGTCCTTGCTCAAGACCCTGCTCTCTGACCCCCAACTTACTAAGATGGAATATGTGAAGAAAAACATTTCACTATATGTTGTACTGTGTATATTCCTGTATGTGACCAAAATTGAATCCCTTTTCCCTTAATGTATTGATGGCTATCAGGATGTGACGAGAACAAAAATGTTTCTGAAGATAATCATCTAATCTAAGGAAGCAAGTAAATCATAAAGATTTGTTCCTTTTTAGATAAATAATCTCCAAAATGGTTGTGATACATCTGTCCAAAGCAAATGAATCACAAATCCATTAATCCATCCTATGTAAACAGCTCATTTTAACTGTGCCTCAACAGGTTAAACATTGTGATGCTTTTTAACCGGATAAAAATGTCACATCGGTTTGTAAATATTTGTGATAAATGATCAATCTCATAACCTTAATCATATTCTTTTTCAGTTTGTGTATCTAATGATGTTTTTAAAATATGCTGTGTATTTTATAAAACAAGGATAAAACAAGGAATTAATCCAGTGTGTTTTTGAACAACTGGAAATGTTTCTGACTCTGGAGGTCAAACAAGCAAAAATCTGCTGATTGGTTGCTCCCCTTGTGGACTTCAGTCTATTGCGTAGGTTATTTACGACTAAAATGGACCTTGGACTTCTGGGTTTGAGACACACACAAACACAGTTCCAAAATGGTTGCAGGTCATAAGACAAACTTAGATGGAAGAGTGGAATCACACCTGGTATAAAATGATGAAAAGACATTCAGATGAGTATGTGATACTGCCAAGCTATCCTCAGTTCCAGAGATCTGACTTTTACATCAGTCTGAGGCTCATTAATTGTAATCGCATGTTATGCATTGTGACTGTGTGCTTCATCCTAATAAAACACCGTAACCTTATATAACAACCTGTTTGGTTTATATATTAATCACTTCAAAGTCACAATAAACAAAGCCTTTGCTTTTTCAATGTTATGTTTCATTCACAATAAAGATTGCAGAGGCAGCTTTTACGTTACCACATTTTTTTTTTTATTGCAATAGCTCTATTCAAAGCAAAAGATCTGATAAATATAAACACTATGTAACTCTTCAAAAGTCTGCCATCACTTAGAGGGGAAAAGAATGCAACATGAAATGAAACAACAGTACGTAGTGAACACAGCCATAAACGGTTGTTGACTTTTTTTTTCTCTTTTTGTTTTTAATTCCCTTTTTAGACTTGTTGAGCGTAAAATGAAGGCAGAAGGTTTCAACCTCTGAAATATCCTGAACCAAAAGCAGATTAGATCTTTATTTTCCTCACTGGAATCATGAAGAACATTAACCAAATGCTCTCCTCCTTATTCCATTTTTTCTTGGTGTATATATATATATTTCAAAACAGCAAAAAAATAAAAATTGCAACTGTTACAAAATTTTACAAAACTGCGAAAAATGCTTCACTGTATCAGAAAAAAAGCACCCCCCATATCCAAATGAAGTCTTTACACTAACCTTACAGAAAGTAAACTAAACTGCATATTAATGCTGAAATCAATGCTCATCTGTGTATGGATCGTTCACTGAGTAATACACAATTGGATTTAACTTTAAAACTAAACAAAAATCCTAAAAACTTAAACCGCATTTCAGTACATCAAAATATTCCAACAAACAAAAGCTAAAACAAAAATTATTTTTTAAAAAAATGTACTTAACATAGTTTTGAGGCAGGATTTATAAAATAGTACTGAAGATCATCAATCAGTTACTGATGTGTCTGAAACACGCATTACTGGAAAAACGACCTAAAAACAGGATCAGAGGAGGAATCCAAAAATCCAAAGAGCTTTTCATGCCACAACATTGGTTTTTTAACATTTGTTTAATCATACAAAAATTAGAAGCGAATTTATGTCCTGTTTACGTTGAACGACAATCCGTCACTTTGACCTGTGCTTTCTAACACATACATTTAATACAAAAGTGTGTGTGTGAGAGAGAGAGATACTGTGAAAATGTAAGAGAGCGACAGAGTGCCAGTGTCAGAGAGAGAGCATGCGTGTGTGTGTGTGTGTGTGAGATAGAGAGAGCATGCAAGTGTGTGTGTGTGCGTGTGTGTGAGAAAGAGAGAGAGAGAGAGATCCCTTAACCGGAAGGGAATGAAATATTAGGACTCGAGGCTTAGATTTTACATTCACATTTTTTATCTTTGCGTACCAACAATTTTACAACATACCATAAAAATAACTCGATTCTCGTCTGCTTTTATTTTTAGTCCAAGCATCAAATAAAATGTGGTTTTTCATGTGTAGTTTGGTTCCATCATCCAAAATATCCTCAATGTCAAACTGAAGATAAAAGTATCATACAACTCTTTTCCTCTTACATCCGTTCGGCTCTATAGTTTTCTTTCATACAAAAAAACGACTAGAATAAATAACGACGGTAAGGCACAGATGGAGCTTTCATCGTGTGCTGTGATGTTCCACTGCGGCACTTACTCCAAGCATGTGGACAATACTGAGAAGACAAAAAATTGCAGGAAAAGATTTTATAAAAAAAAAAACAATAAAAAAAAAACAACAATGCTTGATACTTTGAATCTGTGGTATATGGTTTTGCGTGTGCTGACGTGAACAGTGTACCATTCAGATCTTGGCTTGCTGAAGCTGGTTTTTAGTTTCAACAACATGCTGCTTGGTTACTGTCAAGATCGGAATTAACGTGATCTTCTACGAGGAGCTTCCTTGTACGAGAAATCCCCGTGAGCCGCATTCCCTCGTGTCAAGTTAAATGTAATGCTATCTGTGACCCTAAACTGGCCCTGTAAGAGCTCATCTGGCATTTTGTTTAGTCCCAGAATAGTTGCGTTCTCTTTCCTTCCATCGGCCCCTTCCTTTCGTTCAATCCTGCATATTTGGTAGGAAGGAGAAGGAGGCAGTGTGCTCCCTACCAAAAAAAAGGGAAAGAGCGAGCAAAAGAATGTACAGCATGTCACACCTGGGGACATGAATAGGGGCCACGCATTTTGGCAGCATGTCAGTGTGTAAAAGCTATCGGAAATATGAGATAGCGGGTCTGTTCAAAACACACAAGCTGTGGAAACTCACACTTGTAAACTTACAGGTTACAGTGTGTCTGCCCAGGAAAAAAAATAAATAAATAAAAATAATACCAAATCGTATAAGATAATGTACCTGACCAACGTACCAAGACCACTGCATTTTTAAATCGATGAGATCAGTAAATGCTGTGTGTACCTGTGTGGATGCGATTGCTGAGCAAAACCACACAATTACAAAATAAAACCTTCAAGTTAAATGATCAAAATCTAGAAGTATCAGCACTAAAACCACTAAACTCAGAAGGTTGTGCTCTGACCAAAGAAACGGCCAAAGTTCAGGTGAGGACATGACTAAAACAATGGGCAGGTTTCTGGAGTCGTTTCTGCAGGGTGTGTGACAAGATGATGGTAACTTGACGGTGTCTCTGCTCTCCAAATACACAGCAGCGTCACTCAGTTTTACTCTGGAGGTGAAGAGAGAAAAAAGGGGAAGGTTAATGCAGATGTAAAGACAGAATAGAGAACATTTACAGCATTAAGCAGGCACTATTTATTCAATTATTTAATCATGCCTGAGATTGGAGTAACTATCCAAATTCTGAACCTCACTGCTCAAACCACCTCAGTCTTAATACATGTCTGATCAAACCAGACATCAGCATGGAACTACATGACCGGTACAGCCTGAAAGCCTGAGGTAATTGTGTATCTTGTGCATCTTTCTTTGTGGGGTCACAAAGACTGTACCAGTACTACATGTTCCCAGAATCCAAGCTCCCATCATATCCATGTATCTTACAGGATCTTGCAACAGCAAATAAATGCTGATAATCACATCGTAATCATCATGTGCACACTTTCTGGTTGGTTGCTTTTGCATACAAGGTCAGCGGAAATATGGATTTGCATTTCATGCGGAAACAGAAGATCAGATTCATATCCGTTTCACCGAGATGCATTTATTTGGCCATGTGTCCCTGGAACAGTTTCAACAAACCAGATAGCTATCTGAAGTGACCAGGTGTATAAAGTCCTCAAACACTAGTTTGTATTTGCACTTTTTCCTTGTTATAATAACCTCCTCGACAAGAACAGTATTTGTCCAAATTCAGTTGTAGCAGTTCCACAAGTGTTTAGTAGGTTCCTCCAAACATTGATCACTTTAGCAACAGTGGAACATAATTCAAAACACTTGTATTAAAAGGTACAATAGGTAATTGTTTCAAGTAGTATTTTCTATTCTGCGTAAAGTCTTTTCACATCCCAAAGGCAAATATCAATTTTCTAAATGTATTTATTTATTCTGCAACAACAGAGAACTAAGACATGTTCTTGGAGTCAAAAATAAATTTCTCCAAACATTATGATGGGTTTCCCTATCTGCCTTTCAACACGTGTATGTGCATTACTCTGAACTGTGTTCACAGAGACAAGCACGGAAAACTGGAATTAATATCGCTATTGCGAGTCGACTAACTGAGTCAACGGGTCTGAATATGGCATCCTAGTTGCAGTATTTCTTTTGGACAGGTAGGAATATGGTGTAATTGGAGTATGGTGTGTTTGTAGTTTATGTTCCTTTATGAATTAGTTCAACTGCCACAGCGTATAAACATGTTTATGTTTGGTATTTTAGTACGGTTAGTACTGTTAACAGTTTTTTCACTGGTGAGTCATGTTATGCAATATATATTGTGGTGATGACATTTTTTTAATTGTCCTACAACATCTTTAAGGAAGTTGTGACATGACAAATAGCCAGTTAACAAATAGCCTTCTCTCCAATATTTAATAGACGGACAAACGATCATTTACGCAAGTTACCGACAATGTAGACATTTACATGACTTTACAGTCCTAATAGACAAACGCATAGGGAATAGAAGTTTCAAACATATTCCTGGGTCCTACTTCCTGTTAACTCAAAGAATTAATCTTGGTAAAGTCTAACGCATCCTCATCGGAGGCACGGCAGGAAAATCTTTTTATTTATTTAGGGGTATATCTATTGAAATAATAGAAATCTTCAATATGTCCACAAAACCCAAGTAATAATAAAGTAAAAACGAATATTATACTTAAAACCTATTTTTTTGACTATTTAGAAGTACAGTGAGGTTGAGGGAGCCTCAACATGCTACAGCCTCACACTAACTTCCAGTCCAATGAGGAATCATAAAGGCCTTAATCTGCACTCATCTGTCTGTTATTAAGAACAGATTACATTTTCACCGGTCCATGAGAGTTGTACGTCATTTGAATAAGTGTCAGAAAGGAAGTAATATTGTCTTCGTCCACTGCATCAATTGATCATCGCGTTTCATTTCATTTACTGACTGACAGTCAGTGCTAACAGCATTAATTTACAATACTGGCTATGGTCACCTGACCACCTTAATACTTTAATATTTAATCCAAGTAAGTAAAAATCCTCTATAACCATAATGAATATATTGCACTGCACATGACCTTTCACTTCTGTGGCTTGATGGGATTGGCGCTCTGCATCTGCGATTAGTTGGTAATTGGGGTGTTTGTTCTTTTCGGAAACTAGTTTTAAAAGAATCTGATAAAAGTCATAAAATCTGAATTGGGCATTAAGACCTTTAGTGTAAATGTGAGTTTACTGAACTGGGAAAGAATGGAAAAAGAACTATATAGAACTAAACAGTGAACCTTTGCTTTGTTTTCTTATCGCTTCATTTCCATTTGCTGAACTGCTGCTCGGTGTATTTTTTATTTTTTTGTATTCGCTGTCAAAAAAACACAAAAGATCAGCAGTTTCTGTAATTCTCAAGCCAGCGAGTATAACAAACAAACTGCCGTCAAAGTCACAGAGATCCCCCATTCTGATGTCAGATATAAACATTAACTAAACGCTCTTGACCCGAAGCTGTAGGATTTCATACTCTTTCCCACTGCCACAATAACAAAAAAAAAACTCAATTAAGGAAAATAATAATCACATGACTGACTAAGGTTACAGATGAACAGTGGCTGTAGAATATTCAGAATATTCAGAGTTTTTCTCAA
Source organism: Pseudolaguvia tuberculata (assembly GCA_026260255.1). Classification (NCBI taxonomy): domain Eukaryota; kingdom Metazoa; phylum Chordata; class Actinopteri; order Siluriformes; family Sisoridae; genus Pseudolaguvia; species Pseudolaguvia tuberculata. The sequence goes on from JAOTRA010000034.1 coordinate 2,882,020, forward strand.
TGAGATAGTTAGTTCAGGTCGCCAAAGAACAACCAAACAAAACAATCATTCATTTATTCATCTTACCCGCTTATTCCCTAATTCGGGGTCACGGGAGTCTGCTGGTGACTATCCCAGCTCATATAATGCAAGAGGCGGGGGTAACACCCTGGACGGGTTGCCAGTCCATCGCAGGGCCACACAGACAAAACCATTCACACACAATCCTATGGACAATTTACAATCACCAATCCACCTAATTTGCATGTTGACTTTTTGTTGTGAGGCGACTTTGCTAATCACTACGCCATCACATCGCATTAATTTAACAATCTTTATTCTTTAAAAATAATTATGTTAAATGTGATTTAAGCAGTGAGACAGAAAAAGACTGAAAAGGGGGAGAATAAAAAAAGAAGAGGCAAAAAAGAAAGAACGCGAGAGGAAAAGAAAAAAAGAATGCGAGAAAAATATAGAAAGAGAAACACACACTTTAGCATTGATATAAATGAACAGATCAGATGTTGATAAGAGGTTTCTATTGAAGCATTCTGATTCAATTACACTATAAGAGTAACTACATTGCCAGCAGCTCATATAACAGAATCCGTTTTAATGTTCATCTAAGAGTCAACTCGAACCACATCGCACAATCGGAGCTCAGCACACTGAGCCACTAAATAAAACAGCATACATTCAAATTAATATTAGATAGATAGTCTATTCCAGTACACATAGGGCAGGGGTACACCCTGGACAGTTTGCCAATCCATCGCAGGGCACACAGACAAAACAACCGCAAACACACATTCGGGAGTACCTGGAGGAATCAAACCCGGGACCATCTTTTTGTGAGCGAACCAAAAGGAGCAAGAAGCAGAAGAAAAGACTAGCATCTTGTTTAGATAGTATCAAATATCAGTTCAAAATGTGATGAAGTAATTAATATTCTCTGCATATAACACTAATATATTAGAGGTATGTGCAAAGAATCAAAGTGAACTCCCAACATGGACAAGCTGCTACCCAAATTGACAAATTGCTCAAATGATGTAATATAAATTGAAAGCGTCAAGTGTAGAAAAGGGCCTCAATATTCGATACACATCCCCAAACATGGATACAGATACAGTAGACCACAATATACAGTCAATACAAATTCACACAGGCCTAGTCGAGCATTACATGAATGACTGCACAGAAAATTCAATAAGTCAACTTATATTAACAGAAAACTTACATAACAGGACTCATTAGCTTTGTCAGTACAACCTTACCATAGTACTGAAAGAGCAGCCAGATTTTATAATAAACCAAAACTGCTGATCTGACAATTTAACAACACTCTTCTTTTCTGTAACGTTCATAGCTTCCATAGTTGGTGGCCTCATAGGCTAGCCTGGCTTGACCCATGTGGGAACAATCGATGCATTTGATAGGTTTGATCTGACTAAACAAAGGCAGTTAGGACACAATGAAAGCATTATTTTCATGTCAGAGCAGAAGAAAAGCTGTTAGTACAATATATGAGCGATGGTCAGCTAGACTGACACACCAGAGGTCTATATGTTTCTCCTGGCAGATGGCCCTAATGCCCTCAAGCAATCAAAAAAACAAAAAACCACCAAAGGTTACCCAAGCTAACATGACAGGCATGGCCCACTGAACTAAACATGTGCTGAGAGTTTTGGCATTAATGCCAGTAACACAATGTTATACAGGATCTGCTTCGGTGCCAGCGTGCTATAACAGGAAGGATGGAGGTGCCAAAGTTGCTTATGCAAATGTACTGTGAAAACATCCAGCACACAATCGTGCTATTATGGTTCCTTATAAATCACTGTGTTAAAGTCGAGGTCAAATATATAGACATCATATCAATGCACAGTACAGGGATGACTGAAATTTGGAGGCAGTTCCAAAAGGCTGTACACAAGAATGTGTGTGCACTTATAGGGCTACTGGTACAAGTGTGCACATGCAGCATGACACTTGTACGAGTAGCACCTTAAAAGTATGCGTTTAATACAGCATTCCGAAATTATTTTAAAGTGCACAATAAAAGCAAGAATTTGGAAACATGTAATACGAGTCCATGGCTAATCGGTAGAAACTCCTGGGAATTCTGTGGGCCTATGATGCAAGCTTTACAGTGGAGTAATCAAAACCCAATCCCATATCCTCTTAAACCAATTTAAAAGTGGATGATTGTCTGGAAAGGTGAGGAGGGACAGAGGTTGGTTTTGGGTGAGCGGGGGAGTCACCACGCAGAGCTTTCCCTTGCTATCATGGTGTCACTGCATTACTTTAGCAACCAGGACGCATACATCACACTGCAATACCCACAATAGCATGGTGCTATTACTGGAACAATGACCACACTCCTGCCATTCAAGCTCCACTTCAGAACCTATTTTAAGATGTATTGTTCCACACAAAGGTACTAGGGGTTACCCTGTTCCTGTTGCCAATGCACTCCGTGTCCCAAGAAGAAGGTCAGACAGACCTGCTTAATATTACTTAACCAAAGTAAAAATGACAGTGGTTAAGTCGCTCTAGATAAAAGTGCCTGCCAAAAACCATAAATAAAAGTGGCAGTTTTAATTGGATCAAGGACCAAGCCGTGGTACAAAAATGTCACAAGGAATCAAGTCATTATTTTTATAAAAAAAAAAAAAAAAAAAAAGCAGCACCAAAACAGAAAGTAGTAATATGGAGAAACTAGATCCCAATACAATGCCCAAACATGCAATTCTTACCCCTTTTAATCTAATAGCAGGATCAGGACCACGAAATCTCGGGTAACTAAGGTCACACCAGGTCAACAAAGAGAGCAGGATTCTTTGGCACAACACGATTAACTCTGCTTACACACTGAAGGTCTTTCAAACTATTCCATATTCTCTTCAGCTCTATCCCTAAAAGTTCTCGTTTCCGGCATTCACAATCTAACCAGAGTATAAATACACACGCTGGGATCCGAAATAAGCCTGAGGGTGAGAACTACACATTTGATATGAACGGTCATTAAAATGTCAATCGATAAACTTCAACTGTGTTATATCAGTGTTAGTATTAGTGTGTTGGTTTAATTGTGACGTTATATACACATCTGGCAATAAATCAGATTTTAATTGATGGTATATAAAAAATAGTTTTTAAGCAGGATATACAATTCTAGTAAATTGATTAAAGGGGTATAATAAAACAAAGCCTGGACTTTGTCGCTGCAGGGATTTAACCCTCTTACTGGAAAGAATCCCACATTCGTAGAAGTCCTGAAATGACTGCAAAACTCATTATTGACCGTGCAAATATGCTCCCACAACATGATACACACCAGATGCCCACAAACAGGTATACACTTCCAGTGTCCTACTTGGAACTAACTCTTTGTACCCTGTTGTAGATTTTGCCTACATGCTTGCACCAGCCTTGCGGGTAGTTTGCAGTTAATGTAAATTTGGTTATGGTGAATTTTGCAGCACACGCACAGCACAATAGATGTGTGTATTTGCATAGTTAAACACTGCAACATGTTGCATGTTGAGACAGATTTTGCTGCACAGCAACTATCACTGTGTGAATACAGCAGAGAGCTGCAAATGTGAGACAATCCGTTCGAGATCTCTGAGGCACAGTGTTGACTGACAGAGTTACACACTCATTCCAAGTCAACGGTCACACAACTTCACAAAAGAACTTTACCTAAAGGTTACCATGTTTTTCTTCATAAATATGATGTTTAGATTACAGTCTTAATATGGTGTTTTTTCTAACTAGATACAAGAGGGCATTCAAATATGACTAATGTTAATGGTGAAAAGAAGCCAAATAAATAAACTAGTTAACAAGCCAGACTCATTAAACAGTCAGCCCTGGTTAATTCAGCAAGAATGATAATATTCAATAATTTAAACCTAATTAAATCTGGGCATCTGGTTGAACCTTTGTATATCTGCTTAGAATCTTTGAAGCAGATACTGAATTAAGTGTTTGGTTACCTTTAAGCACAAATGGTATTATTTCTCCTGATGACGCAGTGTCTAATAAAGCCACAAGGTGGCACCATAATCGGTAAATCCAATACTATAAAACATAACTGATCATAAAAGGCTCCACTGACAGTAAAAAAGAAAGATCAATAAAACTAATTATCTATTGATAATTTAATAGCATAAACATTTAATAAATTTGATAGCGTGTGGTCCCCCCCGCCGCAAAAAAAGCTGATTGATCCGCTTCTTGTGTTACTGGCCACTTTTATAAATGGTTTCTACTAGTAATTACATTTCTTTTTTACAAGTAAAAATGATTTTAAAAATCACCCGCTCTTCTGTTTTTTTCCATACTACAAAGAACGATTCCTTTGTGTAGTAATCAAGCAAGAGGTTAGTGCGGTAAGATTCGGTGTAATTCTTTAACACCGGACAGATTGTTCCTGAACCGATCACATTAAGAAAGCTGTAATGTAATGAAGATGTAATGTATATGCCAGTATCCTGTACCACATCACTTGATCCTAAGGTTATACTACCTTCATTGCCTAACCCTGACACTAAAACAAAGCATGGTGTGTGTGTGTGTATATATATATATAACATGTAGGCATAACTAATACAGTCTTGCACTTTTAGTCCAGTAAAGAAATGTGTATAGATAACAGCTGCTCATCACAATTAGCAACACAGAATATTGTGGCACGTTAAATAGCTAAACAAAGGTTTATTAAATAAATTTGAAGGTAAGATTCTGTGTGTGTGTGTGTGTGTGTGTGTGTAGGTGTAGCCACAGATGCATATGCCGAACACCCCAGGCACAGAATGCAATGTTCTAGAGCAAGGTGTTCTTGTCTTCTTAAAACTAATTTGGTTCTTTACAAGTATAAAATACTGGCACAGATCATCCACACACACGTGACAGCAAATATTCACACACACAACAGCAACAGTACACATATACATGTCAGCAATATAATACCCGCCAACACAAACGGGTTAGAAATTATACAAAATAAGTACACAAAAGTACTAGCAAGTAACCACACATACATGCACAAACACACACTTGTTTGGCACAGTGATTAAAGTTCACAGTGCAGTACAGTCTGACTAATACCTTCTTGCACTAAAACGTGTGTGTGAAATGTGGAACAAACATTCGTTTATTTGTGTATAAAGAATGTGTCAAAGATTCGCTAATTACTGCACATAAACATGGGATCAAGGTTTCTTTACGAAGGGATGTGCAATGTGCGTGTAAAGAAAGAGGTCAAAGTTTCAGCGTGTGGCTAAAAAACCATTAAACCTATGTAATGACAAACAACAAAAGTCTATAAATGATTAAAGACCCTGTGATGTTCCTCAGCCGTTTCTCTAGGAACTCAGTCACACATAGCTATAAATTCCAGGCTCGTATGCAGTTTAGCAGCCAGACACTGGTGATCTCTAACACCAGCTAAACAAAAATATGTGAAGGAAGAATTATACTGTGCATTTCTTTCCTGCTGGTAGTCAATGGTGACCTGTTCTAAACTACGGAGCTTGTTGCATATCAAACCTAAAACATGTGGCAAACACTAGGCACAATAGTTTGCTCTGCTTCTCAAAAAATAGCTACATCTCCATTTTACTGATCGAGTGTCAGTGTATTGGAAACGGCAAAGAAGGGTCTGATATTGTCACTTGACCCACGGTTTGCTTTCAGCATCCTGAAAAATTGTTCTGACCTCTTTCATACAACTGAGTCACGTTGTTCCTGATTTGCAGTTGGTTTAATTCACAAAACATTATGTACTTTCAAATGTGTAATAACATACTACTGAATGAAAACTTGGGGGAAAAAGGGGGAAAATGTAAATGTGCTATTAAATTATTGAAATATACACCTAAAATCTCTGTGGGAGGACTACCCTTCAACTAAGCAATTAAATGTAGAACAACCCATCACTGGCAACTTAGTGGTGACAGGAATTGAACCCTGATCTTGGAATTAGCAGTCCAACACCTTAACCACTGTGCTACCGTGTTTTAATCTTGCTGGTTGCTGTGATGCATGCATTTTCACACGTCTACAATAGAAATAACAAACAAAACCTACAAGCGTAGGTATGTAAACAGCCCCTAAAACCAGTAAACAAGTGTGTATTTATCAGAACACACATTTGGGGCCAGCAAATACTCAGCTACCCAAAATAACTTAAAAATTGCTTGACTTTAACTATATTAACCTGGAATTTCCAAAAGCAGGTGCACAACCTGCCTTTCCACCTGCCAAGTGAAAGCCAGTTGGGGGGAATTCCTGGTGCAGATAGATAGACAGACAGACAGACAGATAGATAGCACAATGTAGAAGCCAAGCTGCTTAAGCATTTACAACCCACAACAAATAGAACTGTAAATAGCATATGGTTTAATTACAATGGCACAGTCAATCCACCTTGATGTTCCTGATTAGTCCCTTTACTTACTGTGTGCCCAGTTGTGATACCTTAAAACAATCCAAAACATGAGCTCATTGGCAAACACCCATCCACCAATAAAATTGTCTTGGGTAGAACACCAGAGACAAAAATAGATTGTTTCTGTCCCCTTTTCACCCCTGTAAAAAGCAGCCACTACTCCAGTGTGAATCCACTGACCTGTCCTATTTAAAAGCCATGCCAGACAGCAAGCCATGAAAAGCACGGTCTGGTGATAAAGCCACATTCCATCACCACAAAGAGGGCAACATCTCCCAAAATCCTAAAAGGTTGTCATAATGACGCTGCCAAAACACTCAAGCAGAGGCTAAACGCTACAGAAAAACAACATAGTAAAAGGTGGATGAGATCACGGGAAAGCCTGATAATGCAGCAGTGAGCAAACCAGATGCTACGATGAGCCATGAAAAGCTGTATTATTCGGGGGTAAGAGCACAGCATGACAGGAAGCACTAGTGGTTAAAAAAAAATATAATAATAATAATTTTAGTCAATTACCTATAAACGTACTCATCAGGAAAGCATGCACACGCATGACCTACAAGCAGAACCCCACAGCTGGTGATAGGGATGCAACAGCTGGAGTTTATCAGATTAGACAATGTTCTAGGTTTAGGTGCTTATTTGTCTATTTTAAAAATCACCTGCTCTTCTGTTTTTTTCCCATATGAAATGAAAGTAGAAAGTAACATAACATAACCCCCCAAAACACAGGTGGTGTCACTCCCTTTTTATATGTGCCCCTTATTTTCTCCTCAGCTGTATGACAAACAAAAATGAGTCAGCTAATGCTTGCTGAGAACACTGACTCATTATCCCCTGATCTCCCCCCCCCCCCACACACACACACACATTGAAATCTGAGTAACATAGAATATTACAAAGAATACTACAAACTGACTATCCGAATGTTGTATGACCAAAATGTTAACATTTTGGCACAAGTATTTTTTCAATATAATGAGTATAATAACAGGTTTAACCATGCAAAGATTTGGACCTCCAAAAAAAGAACCTAAAATCAGACCATGCTGTCATCTCTAGTGAGGTCAAGACAACAGCATGTACAACAAAAACACATAGCTACGTACATGTTTAATTAAGGTTACAGTTACAGAGTGGACTCACACTAATGGCTGAACTGAGGCAGGAGTAAGAGGTTGTGCATCCACACACAAACATAAATCTCCCAAGGGAGCACATTTACAAGGAGGTTAAGTGACTGAAGTGCTTACCACAGAACAGAGTATATTAATAAAAGACCATGGGCTGCGCTTAGGGTTAAAAAAAAATGCAACAGGTGTGAGAAGGTGAACTAAACAATTCCCAGATGAATAAATAAATAAGTGCGAGTGTTCATGTGCTCACCTGCAGAGGCTGCGGTCATCCGCTCAGATTTAGTGAAATCTATGCTGGCATATTCCCCATTTTCTGGAAGAAGCTCAGCCGAGGCTAGAATTGGGGGTTCTGTGCTGGCACTCTCAGGGATTTGATCTTCTCTTAGATCCAGAGCTATGTAATTGAGGCCATTTTGGTCTTCCACAGGTAGAGTCCTTCTGCTTCTCACAGAAGAGGCACATGCTTCAGCTTGGTCTGCTGGGATACCCAGTGCTTCCTCTGTGTCACCTGCTACTTTGTTCTCCACAAACATCCATGTGCTGTCAAATGAAGAACTCTGCTGCTTATTATCAATCACCTGAGGAACTGTGCTAGACACTGAGGCACTGTTGTCCAAGCAGTTTGTGCCGGTCACTTCTGTAGATGTGAACGTTTCCGAGCAGTGTCTCCGCCTGCCCTGAGGGTCTGCACGGATGACCTTTGGCTCAACAGGTGTGCTTGGACATGGATACGTCTCATCATGAAAACTAAGGTGCTGAAGTCGAGTTGTAGGGCTTCTATGTTCCCCGTGCAGACCACAGCTCATCTCTGTGTAGTCATCTTGCTGTCCCAAAGCCACTCTGCCACCATTGGTACAAATGTAAGTTGGGGGGTTCCAAGGTGCCACTAGAGAGGAACGTGAAGACTGGCTTTTAGGTGGAAGTCCATCTACCTCCACACTCATGTAGTCCTGCAGTAAAGGAGAGTGCCGGTCCTGCAGGTGGGCGTTTTGGCCACTGAGTGTGTCCTCTGTAGTCATTGGCAATGTGGCCTGATCACCAAACTCAATGTTAATGTAATCTCCAGGACTCGAAGAACGATCAACAATGTCACTTGTCAGTAAAGAAGCATGGAAACTGCGTCGGCTAAGAGGGAGACCGTCTGGGCGTCCAGAATGACGCTTCATATCGCTACACCCATTAAGCTCCGGCGTGGTACTCGGAGAAATATAGACATGCTTGGAAGGTGAACTCATGTGAACATAGTCATCGTGCTCATGCCGATGTTTTGCTGGGGTCTTGTATGAACGTGGTAGGGAGTAATACGAGCTGTAGGATTTGGGGACCTCAGGAGCAGTAAGTGTGTAGTAATTGTCATTCGAAAATTTTCTTCTGCCTGTTTTGGGTCTGCTCTGAGACATGTCCATGTATTCTCCATTTTCTGAATGTTCTGTACCTTTTTGTCTATGGCTTCTGGAGCCACTGTGAGGGCTAGAGGGCACAGGTGGGTCTGTCCCCCTATTCCCACCTGGGAGCATCATCATATAGCCTTGTGAATCTATCTGCCGAGATGGAGGTGAAGATACATTTTGGATTTGTGGAGAGGCACAGACAAGAGGACTGGGTTGCATAGGCATGTAATCTGTATCTCGAGAAGAGGGCACCACTCCAGTCATCATGGGCATGTATCCATCGTCTTTAAGAGAGTCAGCAGCTCGTAATGCAGAAAGGTTGTCTTGGCTGTGTTCAGAGCTAGAGCTATAATCAGAACGAAGTGATGATGAGATGGAGGCAAGCTGTCCATTACTGCCCAGAAAATTTTCCTCAGCTGCAGCCTCGTCCAGCGAGAAGTTGGTCTGAGTCATTTTCTGGTAAACCGCTACGCTGCCGACACTACCAGCTCCAACCTGTCTGGAAAAAGATGGAGTGCGTCGTCTAACCGGCCGTGAATCTTCATCTACGGTTTCATCACGGGAAGCTTCTCCGGCATTCCCGCTAAACAAGTCACGATTCCAGCCCATAGCCATGTAGTAACTGAGGCAGTGTTCCTCTCTTATAGGTGGTGTGTTACTTAGAGAGTCAGGTGTGTTGCTCCGTACTCTGAAGTATCGAAAATCTCCAGGACTGGAGCCATATTCATCAGACGAGTTAAAGCCACCATCACTGGGAGAACCACAGATGGAAGCACTAGAAGGCCGTGTGTTTGTGTCGGTGACAGAACCATGGCCACTGCTACTGGACATACTAATAGGACTCGTTGTTGAGGGAAAGTGAGAAACTGGAAGCGAGGCTGAGCGTGCATGGTAAGTGGAACCTGGTGGGGCTCGTACGTATCTGGTTCCTGTGCCACTACTGCTCTCATGTCTTCCCAAATTAGCACGTGCTGCATTAAGGTGAATCAGGCTGCCTGTGACTGATCTAAATGGCCGATTCATGGTTCCCTCACCTTCGCTAGAGGTGCGAAACCTGTATCCACTCGATCCACTACTCTTACTGCTAGGCGGGGTGCCTACCACAGACTCAGCCCGAGAACGCCTCTGCAGTCCTGTCTGACTTGGTGGGAGGTTACCCAGGTGGCGCCGTGTGGTCATGAAAGCCATAGGGTTAGAGCCTGATGACTGACTTTTACTCCTTGGCCTGAACTCTGTGTAGGCCTTCAGAGCTTTCATTGTATCTAAAATGGTTTCATGCATACTCTGAGCCACCACAGAATCATCCACTTGCATCCATAACTCACCAGGACCAATCGAAGAGGAGCGGCCAACCTCTATAAAGAAAAAGCTCTCAGAGTGGCCACAGCGCCTGATGTTCATCAGCTGCAGGTTTACACATGGTGTCTCTGAGTTCAGTTTTACTAAATGAATAGACTTAGAAGAGAGGCACAATCGATACACACCTGTGAGATTCTTTGTTTGTCCTAGGCCTTTGGGTTTCACGTTCACCTGCCAAACCTCTTTAAAGACAGTACCTGGTGTTACTGTACCATAGCCATCATCGAGCTCATCGGCCTCAGAGTGGCCTTTTTTACCTTCACACATCAAATCACTGAGTGCCAGGTACCAGTCCTCTTGCTCTTGCTCATTTTCAGCTACAATTGCAAAGTATTCATCCTTGGTATAAAGAGCTATTAGATATTTGTTCTTTGAATCTGCCCTTTTATTTACGGTGAAACACTGGTAAAGATAAATCACACGTTTGGGAGGGGACGTGCTCGATGCAGCAGCAGCACCGGTATTAGAGGCGGTGGCAGCGGCAGAACGAAGGCTACTTCGGAACTTCTTTTCGCTATCATAGTACTCCAATCGGCTCGGACCTATACGGCTCGCTGCTCGCAAGACAAAAAATCTCTTATGACCATGCTTCTGCTTTCTCAGGTAACCGCACTTCCTAATATCATCCAGTCCGTCTGTTGCAATTGCGCCGGTGTTCACAGCCATGGCAGTGGCAGATGAGGTAGCCTGTGTGTGGCTCGTAGCAGCAAAAGAAACGGAGTCCTGATGTGCTGCTGGCTTAAAAGAAGACGAAAGACTTTTTCGCGCCGGAGACTGCTGATAGTTTTCGTGATCAAAATGGTGTTGTTGTTGGTGGTCCTGCGGTGGATAATGAGCGTTTGGCGGCGCAGCCTGCTGATGTTGATGGAAGCGAGCGCCGCCGCCGCTGCCGTTCAGCTGGGAAGAAGGGGGATCCCCGCCGGAGGGGCCGCCGTGTGCAGCTGGTTTAGCTCCTACAGTTCTTTGCTGCGCTTCCAGCATCAGCATGGCGGCGTTGCCTTCTGAATAATTCGCAAGATTTGCCATTTGGTTAGTAAACGTAACGTTAAGTTTATCTTCGCGTTAGTTTTGCGCTATAAGACCCCATTCTTGTTTGGAGAAAAAGGGGGGTCGTGTTCTCCTCCAGCAGCGGCGCAATTTATTCCTTCCGATGATGCGCTGTTCGGAGCAGCCAACGCGACAAGAATTCAAGCCAAGCCACTGCAACATGACCACATTACCCGTTTCTATTATCGGTAGATCCTCACGGCGCTGCCAATCTGCTTTTCACTCCCTCTATACACACATCTCTATGGACCGCGGCACAAACAACACGTGACCACTGCGTCATCCAACTACAGGCGGGAGCAGGCTGCGAATGTCACGATTTAACTGGTCTAACGCGCGCTGCTCGTCAAATAACGGACCAATCGATGTGTTTTTAGTTTCTTTTCATAGAACGTAAATATGAGCGCTGGAATTGATTGACAGCATTGTTGTCCAATAGGATGAGTCTTATTGAATCGGTTTATATTTTTTCTGCCTGTAGTGAAATGAGCGTTTAAATGTCCAGGCTTGCTGTTACGTCCTATTTTATTTGGTTATTCACTTTGCATGAAATTATACAATGAACTAGAGATTTTCATAATCAGAATAGATTTTTTCTCTTTTAGTCCGTATAATGAAAACAGGTTTAAAATAGAAGCAGGATCACTGGTTAAAGTGAAATGTATATCATCCATGTGTCTTTATGTAAGATTAGAAGTAGTCAGTGTTCTATGAACCTGCACAGCTTTTCCACTAAATGTGAGATTTTCCTCTGCATACACAATATTTATTAGTAAGATTAGGCATTAATTGTGATGGACTGGCGATCTGTCCAGGGTGTACCCCGGCCTCTCGCCCTATGTAAGCTGGGAAAGACTCCAGAAGACCCTCGTCACCCCAAATTAGGGAATAAGTGTTTAAGAAGATGAATGAATGAATGAATGAATGAATGAATGAATGAATGAATGAATGAATGGACATTAATGTTAAGGGAGAACTGGGGTTCCTGTTCATACCAGATGTCAGGACTGAATTTTCATGCTGGATCTGGGTTTGAGTTCCTTAAGGGATACTGTAATACCACAACAATTTGGAAAATACTATATAATTGGCCAATATATGGTCATATATTGTAGTGTATATAATTATTCCTTAATCCGGGAGCAGTTTAAAAACACTTTCTGCCCCAAAGCTGAGGACATCTGTATTCATAATGGTATACAAATAACATTCATGCATTACGGTTGCAGTGCAACATCCGTTTAATGAGATCATTCACACTGCAATTATATGAAAATATAACATTGATAATATTGCACTTTTTTTACAAGGCACTTTCTAAGAGGTTTTTTTTTGTGCAGACACGAGGATGTGAAGCCCAGTTGTTTGCAACAAAAATCTCTTAAAACATCTTTATAATGAATCATTTCAATTTTAAGTGTAAATGTCTAATCTATGCAAATCCTTGCAGAAGCTGTCAGTCATGTGTAGTTTTCTTATTATACATTGCTCACCTGTCCAAGATAGAGTTTACTAGACACTGGAAGTACAGGACAAACTGTGCTGAAGCCAGGTATTCACAATGGAAACACATGGCATGCTTGTACTGTACTCTGTATGCTGCCCACTATGCTTTGGGTTCAGAAGAAGACTGTATGCCAGACAGGCCGTAACTTACAGCGACACCTTTTCCAGAATGACAGCGTAAATGTGTTCCATAGCCATGTCTTGTTTTATCACATACAGGAATGTTCTGTAACAGTATTTGAGTTTATTATGAGGCTGTGTACATCAACTGATGAAAGTGTAGAGAATGTGTTCAGAATATTATATTCTTTAATATACAATATAATCAAAAATTTGTGGACATGTTCCTCTTTCCCAAACTGTTGCCACAAAGTTTAAAGAATACTGTGTCCTGGAATCTCTTTGCATGTAGACTAACTGTGCTGTAACATTATGTCATGACTGTTTACACACTTCAAAAAACAGACTTCACATAAACATGCTGGGTTACTGGGTGTATGTAAGAACTCTGCACAGAGTATTCTGCACAAAGCCCTGACCTCAACTCCACTCAACACTTGAGTGAACCGGGATGAACTGGAGCACATCTGCACCCTGCACAAAGTCTGCACCCCAGAGCTAGGTGTCCCAATACTTTTGATGATGAAGGGAATTTTATTCATTGAAATGTAATATGTAAATGTTATTTTTATAGCCTTTATTACTTTAATTAAATATTATTGAATTACTTATTTAACAAGAATAGTTTTCATTACACAAATGACACATTACATAATGAAAATGTTTCATTAAATCTATTTTAACATAAAAATCCTTATAAAAAAATAAAAACCTATAAAAATCCCATTTTAACTAAATTAATTCCTTTTTAAAAAAATTTACCGTTTAGTCGCTGTGATTAATTAAAAGTAACATTAATTCACTTTATCTTGTGAATTTTTTTCTGATTAATTTATTAGCAGGTGACATACAATTACTAACACACATTTTTAATAAATAGTCAGAGATGATAATAATGATTTTAGGCAAAATGATTTGAAATTATTTAAAGGCAATGTTCATTTTTTATATTTTTTAGTTTAAGAAAAAGTGATTTTAATTTTATCTATTCATTTGAATGCAAATGTTTAACACTTTATTGCAGGGTATCTGCACACTAAAAGCCAGCAGGACAGCTTTCCTTTGAATGATGATTCACTTGCTCCATCAAGTGGTAGATGATGTGAATGAATTTGACAAATTATTTATTCATTCATTCATTCATTTTCTTACCGCTTATTCCCTAAATTCTCTGTCAGAGGGTTGGAGATACCAGGTCTCCCCTCACTCTATCATTGTCTAAGATGGTCTCTTCCAAATTCTAACTGATTGAACACACCTGAAACAGGTAATCACCAGTAGGGTAGGAAGAGCTGCAAAATAAGCCAAAAAGCTTTACATTATTAATATGGTCTGGAAATAATACTTTTGCCTTCAGTATATTTTGAATAATACAATAAGTTTATTATTATAATAAAGTTTATATATTTAGTATTTTAGTGCAAGTAATAATAATCTGAAAGAATACTTGTGTTTTGGCAACTCATCAAAAGATGAAGTAAATATGATGTAGCTCACATTGTGTAATTTGTATGTTAGTTGTCCAATAATAACAACAACAAAAATAATAATAATAATAATAATAATAATAATAATAATAATAATAATAATAACTACACTAAATTTGTTGATAAATGTTTTCTGAAATATGTTTAAGAGCCATATGTTATAATTTCCATTCAGGGTAACAGAGAGGCTTTAGAAATGTGTAAACTGATTAGGGAAACTATCATTTTGGCCTAATCCACACAACATCTAGGTCACCATCTGCTGCATTTACACTTTTGACCACCATAGGGCGTTGTTTCTTGTATTGCTGTTAGGCTTGAATAATAAAACTTGGAAATAAAATCCACATTTGTATAAAAGTGTCAATTTTATTATTTTAAAATTGATTCATTTTCTTTCACATTTGAATCAATGTTCATTTTGGCTACAACAACTCCAGTTTGGGTCTGTTTGGGTTACTGACACAATCAAACTGCCTGAACAAACCCTTCAGTGGATGTTGAAGGTGGATATGCTATGATAATCAGTAGACCAAGACCAAACAATGAAAGCACTCTTTTAAAATATTGCCTTAATGTTACCAATTTCAACAGAGGTCACTACCACCGGTAGGTAATCTCATGCAGCTGATTATCTGCTTAACTAGATCAGGTGTAGCCGATTATGGCTGGAAATAAATACTGCAGAGTGGCAAATCATCCAGAGGAGACAGTTAGTGTTTATAAGCACACAAGGTCAATATTAACATCTTTTATGAATTCTAAATGCATTCTATAAGATGTTCTTGTCTTTAGAAATAATACATGTTTGTTTTTTTTCTTTAGCATCACAGCAATAAAAAATATGCTGTACAATTGACATAGCATTGTTGAGAAAATCTTACACTTAAAAGCCGAACGTTGCTGAAAGTGCTAGAAGTCCATGCTAATCGTAGCTGCTATATATACAGTAGGATGTCTGTCTAAAAGTTCAGCAAATGTTAGAATGTCTATTCCACATATCGGCACTGTACATAGTTTTATTGAGATCTAATAATTTAATGAATATTAAAGTATATTCATATGTTTTGATGCACATATTTCATAAAGGTACCAAAGTTTAAAATGTATATGCAAATGAATCACTCTGGTCTTTTATCCTTTAATCCATATTTACTATCTCTCTTCCGCTGCTGCCACAATCCTCCTCTTGCTGAGCCATAGATTCCTAGTGGATAATTTTAGTTCCTTATGGGACTGGCTTGCATCACAAAAGTGCTTCGATAATAAATCAATCCTAATTTTAGAGACACACCACCCCAGTTCAACAAGGAGTAGAAGAAGGGCCAAAAGCATAAAAACAGGACATGGCATAAAGTTCATGTGTTGATAAACACAGTGTAGTCTGGTCAGTGATGGTGCATCATGATGTTTTCTTCATCAACCAGACTAATCTGTGCCACCTGACGCACGGCAGAGATCTTCCTCACTGCCTTCTGAAGCATCAACTTAAAATCCTTATTCTCCTGCCTGAAAAACAGCACAATTAAGAAGACTAAGCACATATGATAATAAATCAGTTGCAGATGCATTGACAATAAATATATAAATTACAATTCACACAGAGATGTCTAATATTATCTGAAAAGCACCGCTAGGCAAGGGGGAGGGTTTTAGTCTGATCAAGCAGGAGCAACGTAAGATTCGACCAGTGGAATGTGGCTTTGTTGCTTCCGCTGAGTTAGAATGAACATCTGTACCCACACTGACTCTTCGGAATAATATTAGACACCCTGATTTGTATATACTGTATATTTGAAACCCTAGGAGGACATATAGAACAAAAGCAACAACACAAATAGACACATCTGAATGCCAAACATAGCCGGACCCCGGCTTTCAATAGCCGGCCACATTCAGAGCTATCCATAGTAGAAGAGTGCAATGCCATCTGAAAGGAGAGAGCATGTCAAAATGCTATATATGACTGCATCCTCCGAAGCCAAAAACATAGGGGTTAAAAATCTCCCAGATGATTACATCATTGTTTAATAAAGATTGATTACAGTCTTCATACTGAAGTGGGAAAAATTTTCATTAATATCCTTGAAGGATGTCATGCGCCAACTTCTGAACCAAACAGCTTTTGTATGCTATTCAGTACACAGACACAAACACACAGGATGGCTGGTGTGAAAAAAAGGTACAAATAGCAAATTACAGCTTGAGAAGAATAACTTGAAAGTAGAAGAACTGAGTTAATTCATAGTTGGAGAATGTCGTTCAAATATAATGGCACAGATGTGCTAATTGTGTCCCATGTCTCCCTGCCCCAGACACCACATTCAGTAATGTTATACATTCTCCATGCATAACATTACCTCAGTTATTCTTCTTTGCAAGCTCTTTCTCCGCTTTCCGCCTCTTGTATGCAGCTATTTCCTCCATCTGCAAGCCATGTGCCATTTGCCTGCAAAATAGATTAAAAGGAATGAATAAGAAAGACACACAAACACACTTCCAGGGCATAGGCCATGGGGTGGCCTTCTCTTACCCAGGCTTTAATTCAGGTGGAACAGGAAGTGGTTTGGTGAAACCGTCTCTCCCAATGAGCCAGTAGGTCTCTTCCTTTCCTTTACCCTGAGGAGGAGAAAAGTGAGATGAATGATTGCTAATAGGAGGCATATTTAGTAATTTAGTCAATCAATT
>JAOTRA010000034.1:2904599-2918001 GCA_026260255.1 Pseudolaguvia tuberculata
CACACACACACACACACACACACACACACACACACACACACACACACACACACACACACACACACACACACTCACCCTCAGGCTGTGGCTCAATATACAAAAACCTTTGCGAGTCCAACACTTCATTGAAGCCATAGTCAGTAACTTTGAGCACAAAACGTCCATCAACCACACAGTTTCTGGACTTAAGCCTTCCATGACATACATTCCTGTGGTGGAGGTATTTCATTCCCTAATCAATTAAACACAAACAGGCATATTATAATCAGTCTCATTCATAAGCGTTTTGCTAATGCACCAATAGCTTCTTTTCTGGTGGACATTGAGGTCTTTTTCCTAAACATTACTTATTTAAGTGGAAGAGAGAGCATTACCTTAATGAGGTCCAGAAGAAGGGAAGACTTAAACATCCAGTCAAGTTTGACATCATCATTATGTAGTAGATCTTCCAGGCTGCCCCGGGAACAGTATTCTGTTACTATGGCAAAGACGCCACAGTCATGAAAGAAACCCAGAAAAGGGTTAACGTTCTCATGCCTCATGTCTTTCATCTGCAGATGAAGATGTAAATGATGTATGAATAGAGAATTGAAATAAGAAAGAAGAGTTGATAAGAGCATTTCATATTCCACAACATTTTATTTACGGTTTTCAAGCACTCATTTACAGTCATAGACGGAATCACAATCATCCCATATTACTGACGTAAGCCTAACAGAACAGCTGGACAATTGATTATTTTTCTATTGTAAGTACTGTAAACTACTCACACTTCCTTATGTGGGTGCAATGATCGACCATTCGTTATATATCTTTGGGCAAAGTATGTTATATTATGTTAAATATCTGTTAAATCTGTAAGGCTCAATAAAATATTTTTTATACTTTCCAAAGATTTGTAAATGTAGGATTTTAGCTACACAAACGTTAATCCGTAAATATAAAGAAGAAAGTCAACTTTACCCCTGCGCCTTGCCTTATGTAGACGAACAAGCACACACTCTCACACTGAGCAATTTAGAATCACCAATATAGTGAAATCTATCTTTGTGTGCCATTTACATGGGAGGTGGTAAGGTGTTGGACTGATAATTGTAAGTTCAGGGATTGGTTCCTTGCAACACCAAAGAAGTCCTTTAACCACTCCTGTATAAGGCCATCTGCCAAATGCTGTAAATGTAAAAGCAAACTAGAAATGATATAAAACAATCTAGCAATGACTCACCAGTTCAAATACATCAGTAGTACTTGGGTTGATACAGCGAAACTTTCCATGGGGAAGTCTTTTCAGCCATGCCCAATCTCCCTGTAGTACAAGATAGGATTTTAACTGTATTTACATACTGTTTAGTGTCCTCTTGGGTTTTTCTGAAATATTTAACTGAATATGTCATACCTCATAGATGGCAATATTCGAATTCTCACAGGTGGCTGGAGATTGGCTAGAGAATGGAGAGGTGTGGCTGCGGTCTGACATGCTTTTTCTGGTATCACTGGTTTTGCTTTCCTCCAAACTCATCTTCTAGAGTTGAGAAGTGATCTGTTTTAACTGTATATCTTTTTTGTTTGTGTTTATGTAAACAAAAACTGGTAAAAATTACCTTGTTACTCAAAGATGGGTTGATAAAGGTGACATCAGCCAAGGTCAACAGGATTTTGTTTGGTCCTCGAACTAATTGAATCTGATTGAGTCGTCGTCTAGGAGACATGATACGAAAATGTCAGTGCTGTTCAAAAAAATTATTTTTATATAATAAAGAATTAGAGCATAATTTTACCTTATAAAGTTAAAAGATGCAATAAAAGAGAAGGTTAGTAAAAAGGCACAGCTAAAGAAAATAATTAGATGGAAAGGATCCATGCCTGTGGAACAATGAAAAAAGTTTTTCTTAATAATCTTAACACATAATTATCGATTAAATAAATTCCTTTGTGTTTTTTAGTGTGTAGTTGTATGCGATATCCCACCTCCACCACAGATAACTCCTTGTGTGAACCAGCATCTGGAATCAGACTTAGGTGGTCCATTTTTGGGGAAGTGAATGGACTGACCAAGGAAGTGTACCGTGTCTGTCTCCATTTCTATTCGGTAACAAGGTTTCATTTCCCACGACAACCCATCAGTATCCAGCAAAACATAGTCCAGCAGACTCAAGCCTGAATGGTTTGTTTGGATGGGGTGACTGAAACCCATGAATGATAGATTACGTGCATGATGGGCCAGATTCTCATTAGACATCCAATGTCTTGATGCTTTCAAACTCTGTATGGCATGCGCCATAAACAGGATGGAGGAATAGATGGTACCAAACAGAGGGGACACCTGCAGGATTAACACTTTTTATATTAGTCATATATGCAATTAAATTGTCCCAAAAAGCCAATAACAGTAGCATTTTAGAATAATTCTTAAGATAAAGATAAATGTTTGCAGAAAGATATTGAGCTACTGAGTAGGAAACATTACTGTAAATGGCTAGGATTACTACTGTAAAATAAATGTAGACCAGGAATGTACATGAAGGGCATTAAAATATTTTACAAAAAGTACAATATTTCTGACTTCAACCTCATAACTGTGACAAAGAAATAATATGTGTTATTTCATCATGACTACCTGTCTGTTTCACGTACACCATGTAGTTCTTAAATGAGCTGGCCATAAAACACACAAAATATAAAATATTCTAGACAATTGTGGGCTTCCATATGTGTAGCAATAGTTTGGAGAGGAACCACATACAGATCTGATAATCAGGTAACAGCAAACATTTGGAAATATAGTGTACATGGTATTACCTACCCCTTACCTACATTGGTAACAAGTCTGCATACAGGTAGTCACAAGGGGCAAACTTTGACAAAACAGAAGACATGCTTGCTGACTACTGTTAAAAGTATCTCCATGAGAAGGTGACGGAATTGTACCACTTTTTGTTTTGCAGTGGTTAAGCTATTGGACTGCTAATAGGATGATTGGGTTTCAACTCCGGTGGCATGGTGGCGTAGTGGATAGCACAACAAGAAGGTCCCGTGTTCGAATCCCGGGCCGGGATCTTTCTGTGCTGAGTTTGCATGTTCGTCTATGTTTTGCCTTGAGATAGACTGGCGACCCGTCCAGGGTGTACCCCCGCCTCTCGCCCTATGTGTGCTGGGATAGGCGCAGCAGACCCCGTGACCCCGGATTTGGGAGTAAGTGGGTAGAAGATGAATGAATGAATGAACGAATGAATGAATGAATGAATGAATGAGTTTCAACTCATTAAGTTTCAACCAACTTACCACCTCCGGTCCCTTGAGCAAAACACTTAACCGCCATTTGCTCAGTTGTATAAAAGTTGTATAAAATTGCTCAGATGTAAGTCACTTAGCATAAAGGGTGTATGCCAAAAGCTGTACCAGTTAAAAGTTAAAGGTAAAAGGTTGTTTTTTCCTTACAGAATACCTGATTTGTTTTAGATTTCTGTTAGATTAAAAATATAAGAACTTCCACTAGAAACTTGCCCATTTATTTGTTGAAAATATTATTATAAATTAAATTAATATTATTATTATTATTATTATTATTAATATTATTATTATTATTATTATAAACAAGCACTTCACTATTGGCTTATTTCAACCCACACACTTTCTTTGTATTCTCACCTGATGTGGTTTAATATTCTTGGGAAGCTGTCTGCTGGTCTGTGCCTCAGTGTAGGCTTGATAAAATGAGTGCCGTCCTGGAGACTCCACAGTGATGGTAAGAACAGAATCATAAGCATGCATCAGTTTGCTACTGTTGGGAAGGATGTATTGATAAAGGTCCTGGTAGGGCAAGCTATAGAGGAGAGTGTCATAGGGCAGAAAAACCATAGAACCTTCTGTCATCCTCATGTCATTAGCCATCTCAAGAAGCATCTGCTGATCTTTACCCCCTATTAAGACTGAGTGCATGCAGAGAATGACCACTAGAAGGAGGGGAAAGAGATAAAATTAATTGACTAGGATCTAGCAAGAGAAGCATTGACAAGCAGTGTGACTGTACATTTGTATAAGTGAAACATTAACAGTAACTTACAGCGTAGGTTTTTTACTTTCTTGACTTTGGCAAGAGTCTTTCGCATGCTGACCAGGTCCTTCCCAATTGATGATACTATGCCAACAGGCATGTTATGGCTGCGTAAGGTGTTGGCTAATTTGCTTGCTGTCTCTATCCAAATGTCATCACTCGAAGAAACAATACCAATATGAGCCCAGTGAAAGTGCCGCATAACATGCAGTAACACATGCGTGGGGAGGGGCATAGTGCGAATAAAGTTGGGTTGATTGCGTCTGACTTCCACGTCATCACTAAAACATGACCAGGAGAACACAGCTTTGTTCCAGTTTTTTGCCAGCAGAGATGCCGTGTCACAATAACCTGGATTGACTGGCCCAACAAAAGCAGATGCCCGCACATAGTAGCCAAGGAAGTTAGAGAAAGCCTGAGATGTTTCACAGTCTTCCTCCAAGATGACATAATCAAAAGTAACCCCAGGGTAGAGAGATGGGTCCTTGTTGATACGACTTACAGCTAGTTGTGCTGCTGCACTGGGATAAGCTTTGGCAAAGAGTAGGTCACAGGACCAAGGCCCAACCACTCCTACTCGAAAGACAACAGCAGCAGTGGATACAGGATAAAGGATGCACAACAGGATAATAGAAGCCCAGAAGTGCCAAACAGAACAGAAGGATAAGGGCGTCTGCCCAATGCCAAACAGAGGGATAAGGGCATTTGTCAAATACCGTAAATATAAATGTAAGGAGAAAGAGCAATCTTGATAAAAGTAGGATGAACATTGATCACTGACCTGGAGTCCTTGGCTGGCCCATTGTGGTGGGAAGTCATAGAAGGCACAGAGCCACCGTCGCATCTCAGGGCTACGGCTCACGAAGGGTTTTGGGTGCTCCGGAGGCCACTAGGTGTCACATTAGAGGTGTCATCGTTGGACCCTTCCCATAATTCTATTCCCCAAAAAATCAGAGTAATAGTATTTTCAATAGAAAAACTTTAAATAAGTTGCATAGTTTAATCAGTAGTTAATTATTGTATCTATAATCTATAAAAGTGTTGTACACTTTTTCAAAAACATTCCAGAGCCTTTTAATGTTATTTAATGAGATTAAGTGTAAGAATCGGATCAGGAAAAATCCTTTTAAGTGGACACTAAGTTCTATAACCCCATAACACATGCTAAACATTCCGATCAAATGGTTCATAAAATAATTATATATTATATAAAGGGGCTTGGTGCGGTGCCGTAGCGTTTACCATGGTTGCATCACAACAAAAGTCCCAGGTTTGATTCCCGGGCCGGGTATCTTTCTGTGCTGAGTTTGCATGGGTTTTTCCGGGTACTCCGGTTTCCTCCCACAGTCCAAAAACATGCAGATAGAATGGTTGTTTGTCTTTGTGTGTCCTGCAATGGACCCGCAACTTGTCCAGGCTGTTCCCCTGCCTCTCGCCCCATGTGCGGTGGAATAGCCAACATAGTGTGTAAGAGTGTGTATTATTTATTTAATAATGTTTTTGGAGTAGTACAGAACTAACTGCAAGAACTGCAATAACTACAATAGGATTATCTGTGGATTGTCTATGGAGTTTATATCAATCTTTTCTTCAGCTCTTACTTTCAAATGCAAAATATTTACACATTTAACCTGTTAATTCCTCTAAATGTATAAGTTAACTACTAGACATGAGTTTACATCTATACACCAATAACTGTCTTCCAATTCTGGAGGTTACTTACCAAAATCTTTTTTGGTTTGCTTATTATTTTAATTTATTCACCATTGATCACTTACATAATATTCTCAATTTATCCATTCACACACATAGTATAAATATACAAGTGGTGTTTACTTACCATTTTTATTTGATAAAGCAAATTTGAATCATTTGTTTTATGGCACCTTATCCTCATCCAGGAAAAGTAAACCTGCTGGCCACTAACATTTCAAAATTTCAAAAAATCTTGATCTTTAGTTATAATGAACATAACTATAAACAGAAATGTATCCTGTAGAAATCCATTGATAAAGCAGAGACCCTACTGGGGCTCCAGTCAACATTAGGTTACATTTCTAATCCTCTCCTTGTCTCTTCTTCCTGGAGTGACGACATGCACGACCTCAAGTGAGTGACCTGAAGATTATATCAATCCAATTTTCAGACAACTAATTCCGTTCTTTTGACTATTTATCTCAGAGTACATCCTGATTGCTTTATAACATGTAAAATGGCGGTGATTTTGGAAATAGTCAATGTAATCATTTAAATGACATTTTTGCCTTTATTGAAGGACAGAGAGAGAGAGAGAGAGAGAGAGAGAGAGAGAAATTGGTTAACAGGAAAGGATTACTACAACACAGCCTCTTTAAGTAATGTTTAATGATGCAATGTTTGTATATTGACCGAATTAATCCTCTAGAATAACCAGATGATTCTAGTAGTATTTATAATTACAGTTGTTCTGGAAACATCTTAAGTGTGTTTATTAGGCAGAACCCGATTGCCTACTAACATAAGTGCCCAAAACCTCAGTGTCGTTTTAAACCTAAAGGCGTCGGGCATGCAGCACAGCTCCATTAGCTGTGGAATATGGTTCGAGCTGGTTTAGAAACAATGTTAGGCAGATCACTAAGTGTGTACGATATATAAAGTATAGAATACACACACATTTCCTTTCCTTGCCCCCCACCCCCTTTTTCGCTCTCATGGCTACATTAGATGGATGTTTTAGAACAGCTGGAATTCATAAATTTCCATGTTAAACGAGGGTTAGACGAGGGTCTTCATGCAGTGCTTTGTTATACAGACTGGAGGCAGTAGAATACAGGGAAAGCCGATGAGGTTGGGTGGTTCACTGGGAATACGCCATGCTCAATTAAGTTGATGCTGAAGTTCTGGATTTTAGTTACAAATCCAGATCCAGATCCCACCACAGATCTGGTTTGTTTACTCTACAACTGCTTTCACTTTATTACACCAAACCAAATAGATACAGAAAGGTATGCTTGAGTCATTTTCTATACTAGAAAGTGAGACAATGCTTAAATGTTTCCAAGTCCTCTTAGTGAGTAATATATACAGGGATATAAAAGCTTAGTCTTTTTTTTTATCTCCATAACTGTCTCACTACTTCTTTGTCTGTTTTAATTTCACCACAAATCCACTGCTTTTACAATTCATCACTTGAGAAACGTGACCCTTTTGCCTGTAGTAAATCTTTGTCATTGGCACAACAACCAGTTACCATATTGGGTAAAAATCTTGCTTCTGATTGAGGTTTGTTTGAATCTGAGAATGTTTTCTTATCTGAAAAGATTCCAAGTACAACCATTTTAGGAAGCTAAACAGTATTTTTCTGAAAATATAAATATGTATTCAAATTCAATTCAAATTCAATATTAATACATAAACAATTTCTATTTATATTTTCAGAAAAATACTGTAGAGTTTTAGAGTTTTAGAGTTGCTGATCTGTGAAAATAAAATATTATTTACTGATGTTATTTGATCATAGAAACTAGATGCAATTCAGACATAATTCCCTCTAGATTTACTCATATACTATGTTTTGTATTTCTAAATACAACCTCATGGTGTTAATCATGTGACAAATAATTATAAATCAATAAATGT
Organism: Pseudolaguvia tuberculata; assembly: GCA_026260255.1. Lineage (NCBI taxonomy): Eukaryota > Metazoa > Chordata > Actinopteri > Siluriformes > Sisoridae > Pseudolaguvia > Pseudolaguvia tuberculata. Next base: position 2,912,272 of record JAOTRA010000034.1, read on the forward strand.
TTTCATGTGAAACAGGAAGGAAGAAGGAAAGAAAGAAATATTCAAAATGAAAAATTTGATTCCTTTGGTTACTGGGGTCAGTGGTAGGGTAAGCTGTAGATTTCCATATAAAACAATACTTTAGTATTATAATGCAACAAGTTTACTACACAACATTGTTCCCCATAGACAACACTTAAAATATTGTTGATCAGTTCACTTCAGCTCTGTCTTTAGTTAACATTAACCATGATGTTAGTACTATAGTGTATACTACATATACAACTAAAATATATATACAACTAAAATGCATATACAGCTAAAAGACCTATACAACTAAATACTATAATATCATACTAATATCATTCAGTTAATACATAACTATTCCTTGCTGCATTAAGATGCAGTAAATACTGTAATATCTTACACTATACAATAATTTATAACATTTGCATTAGTAATTTTCCTTTCAAGCATAGTGTCAATGAAACTGTGTGTGTGTGTGTGTGTGTGTGTGTGTGTGTGTGTGTGTGTGTGTCTGTTTGTGTGTGTAGGCACATGAATCCTCCTATGTTTGGGTGTGCTGTTCTCGGAACAAAGGCAAAGATCTGGAACACATCAAAAAGACAGTAAAGCCACCTTCTACAGAACCATTCTCATAAACTGTATAGACTATATATTATTAAGATGAGGTAAACTCAGACATGATAAATGATGTCATGTCTAAATCAGCAGTAAAGTTTGCCAACTCTGAAGATTTCAAACATTATACGTTGAGTTGAGTTCTGTCCAACAATGAGATACAGCTGCTGAGGAAAGATGATCGAAACTGTCCTCAGAACCTTCTCTGACATTCTAGTTCAACCATGACATCCCAGGTTTTCTTTTTTCTCTTTTTCTATTTTTTTCCTCTCCCACTTCCTGTCTCGCTCTGCCCTCTCCACTGGGAGGTATTTGCTTAAGTTTCCTGACTTGGTGATAACACAGTGAGAGAGAATTTGTCCTGTAACTCTTCCTTCTCTGCAGCTGTTTCTTCACAATTCCAGTGCTGAGTAGTCACATTTCCCAGATGAGAATTCTCACATAAAACATTATATTTACAAACAGGGATTTGGACCCCTTTGACCTTCCTCCTCTGCAGAGTAATAAATACAGCTCAGAATATGAACTCTGCACCACGTCTCAGTAGCTGATATTAGCAAGCTGCATCAGAGCACAGGAAGTCATTACCATGATGTCAAGAGGCGTCCATCTTGTTGAAAGAGAACATGTTGTAGTAATTAGAACGCCTTATCCTCCCAGGGTATCTGTGTAAACTAGTTTAAAACTAAAAAAATTATTGAATGTTTTAAATAAAATAATTTCTAAAGAAATAATTATTTAATTGACTTATTTAAAAAATACATTAATGGTATTAGTTAGTTTATCCAGAGCAATGTACAATAATTTTATTTTCATTTCATGTAACTAATATTTACTATTTAATAACACTATAAAACTGATTGGATTGGTGTATCATTAGAATACTGAGATTAGAACGACTGCTAGTTCAGAAATTCTGTGACACCATCTGATTAAAATTATAATGGTTCTACAGAAATTACAATTTGGGAATAAACAGCATCTTGAAGGATCTACAAATGCCTAACATCTGAAATTCACATTTCATAAATATTTGTTTTAAGCCTGCAGTTGAAATGAGAGATGAAAATGTGAACATGTCCTGTAGCAAGACCGACTGGAAGCACACAACGTTCACTAGAACTCAAACTTCAGTGCACGTTCATCTGTTCATGATTGAGCTCAGTCATGCCAGTCTTTGGAAATATGTCACTCGAGAAGAAACTCAACATTGATGCAGACTTCATAAAAGGAAAAGAAAAACTATTGGTCATTTATATTGCCGATATAAATCTTGTCACATAACAAAAGCAGAGAATTTCTTCATCATCATCATCATTTTCTAACAGCTTATCTGGGACCAGCAGTCCAAGCAGGGATGCCCAGACATCTCTAGAATCCTATCCTGTTTATATACAGACATGAATATGCCAGGAGCAGAAAAAAAGATCTTGTGTGTGTGTTTCTGAGAGCAACAAGAAAAAGATTAAAACACCAAGGTATCAAAATCTCACTTTTACTAAAACAATAAAACAGCTTAATATAGTTATGAGACCAAAAAAATAAAATCTTCCTAAATTCACAACAGAAATGTCAAACATCAAAGGTCAAAGAAAGGAAATTATAGGACAAGAGCCGATTGCAGTGAATTACTCACATTCCAGACTTTCGGTTAAAGGGAATCAGCTTTCAGCTGCAATCTCACTCCAAGGGAAATTATGAAATGAGTGAATGAAATATAAAACAATTACCCAACCTCTGCTTTGGCTTAATATCGCTTGTGTGAGTCAAAGTTCATGAGAACCATCAGATGCTTGTCCTTGTTCCTATATGTGGATGTCAGCCAAGCTAGCACAGGGAATCTTAGAAAAAACTTTATAACCAAAAACAATTGCCCCAATTCATATACAAAAAACCCCAACATTTTTAACTCATTAAAAGAGAGTTTAAGAGTATTTCCTGAAAGTTCAGGCTTCGTTTAATTGTTTTGTCACTTGTTTGTTTAAACTTCTGTAACAATGTTATAAGCTAAAATGATAAAATTGTTGTTATCAAACATTATAATATCTGACGTTACTTTAAACAACTTTTATCAACACATTATAACATATTAGATCATTTTATGTAATAGTGTTTTTCCAGGCAAAGATATTCTTTGTAAAATAAAAGAATTCAACATTTATTTTTAAAAATTTTTTCCCTAGTATATACTAAGGATACATATAATGGTTATTCTTTTACATTTTCGATACATTATTGTCACACTACAGTGGTGGATTTTCCTCTAGAAGAGAGCACTTGTCGGAACCGTCTCTTTAGCTCTTGCATATTAGGACTTTTTGGCCGAGCAAGATGTAGTCCTCCCCTCCTCTTCTCACCATTTACCCCTCCTAATGCCCGGCTCACCTCCTGACACAAGTGCATAAATGCTGTCTGTACGCCCTCATGGTTCTCCCGGGCTGAAGCCTCAAAATACTGTCCTCCGAGTTCAGCTGCCAGGGTCTGGCCCTCGTCTGTAGGTACCTGGCGTGCCCGCAGAAGGTCACTCTTGTTGCCCACTAGGATGATGGGAATGTTGCCGCTCGGGTGGATGCGGCGCACATGCTCATAGAGAGGCTGAATTGTCCGGTAACTGTGCATATCTGTGATGGAAAAGACCAGCACATAGCCGTCTGCCCAGTAAATGGAGCGGTTAATCTGTTCCTGGCAGTAAAGCCCCTCAGCATCATCCTGAGGAGAAATGAATTAAACAAATAAACTAGAAATACTGATTGACACATTATGCAGCACTGGGCCTTATACTGTTCGTTGCCTTATACTGGTGTGTATTTAAAACATTTGGGAATCTGGAGCAGGAAATTGTGATGGCAACTGAAAAACACTCTCTCCCCCATCTTAGTATAATGACCCTCTGACTCCAAACTCTTTATCTTCACTCCCACATTCTTTGGCTGTAGACTAAGGTTCATCTGAAGCCTGCTGAGGTCCCGGAGGTAAAGACCGCTTGACCTACATGACATCTAGATAAGATATAGCGCGAAACAGGAAACAGACATTGAAACAGAATTACCTGCAGCGAAACACAAGGAGTGTCCTGTACTTGTAGAGAAACCTGCTCTCCTTCAAGATTGATCTTTCTTGAATACAAGGCCCCTAAAGTATGGAATAACCAGGTTTACGTTGTTATGGTTACTTGGTTTATGATCTATGAGTTAGAAAATGTTTGAGCATGTGTTTGTAAGAAGGGGTTACCTGTGTTCGCTTCATAATCACCGATAAACCTCTTGGTCAGAAATCGTACTATTAGGGCTGTAAAGAATGATATATTTTTTAAAAAGAATCATTTATATATATATATACTGTGAAAGCATAAAAGTAAAAAAAATTCTGTGTGTCGCCCCCTGGAGGACGGCTTCTTTTCGAACATAGCTGATTTTTGGAAACTTTCACCTTCAAGTTATTTGTTGATACTTTGTGATATTTTGTGTACGAGAATTTGACCAAACACTCTACACGGGTTGTGATGAGAGATGCTGATGCAGATCGAATCCCCAAGAGCAGCTCATACTGCCCAATAGGAAGTTCGCTTCTATTCCATGTTTGAGATAATAATTAAAACTTCATCACAAGGATTTACCTGTTTTTCCGACGTTCGTAGCTCCAAGAACGACTATTTTGACATTTTTATTCGGCACACAGTCCAGGCCCGTGTACTCCGGTATGGGGACCAGCAGAAAGTTGCCCGAGCCGGTGCTCATTGTTCTCGGCTGCTCGGGAAGACGCATTTAGAAACCTGGAGACTTCATCCGAATGCCTGCGAAGTCATACAAGATACCAAACATCCATCCTTCCAATTCTCCAAGCCATCCAATGTCTTTCTCATATTGTAAGTGCAGAAGGATGTTCCCGAATAAAGCGGATCATCTCGACAAATCCTCTGAATGAGAAACAGTCCAGACGCTCTCCAGAAACTCCCCGCGGCCAAAAGGTTTCCGAAACTGTTGTATAATCTATATTGTGGTGTCAGTGATCAGTTTAGCCGTTTAAACAGGATCATGCGATCGTGTGCAGAAAGTGTGTGTCTGCAGTAAAGCAGTGCGAACGAAGGATCCTGGTGCACCTACATCCGCTCCACAAGAGCGCTAAGCTGAGAGAACTGAGGGCTGGGGGGCGGATGACACCCATGACAAAGCCCACCATACTGAAAGCCTGCGCTCTGACACAACACCGGAACTGGGAAACATCCGGACTGAAGAAAAAAAAAATAGCACAACATCGTTTCTTTATGAACAATTAATGTGTGCGTATAATGCACTTACTGTTTTTGTCAATTTATGCGCAAAAATGGTCTTACATCTATATAGTTTTACACTCTACAGAAATGATAAACTACACGAATTAAGGATTTAGTCTGAAAGGGATTAGACACTGGAAATAGAATGTTATATATTTCCCTTTTTGTGTGGTTCCTGTTTATTTATTCTTTTATTCTTAATTTTATGTTATGTCCCCTATAGTGGAGCACTATAGCTTTGGGGGCAATAATTAATAATAATAATAATAATAATAATAATAATAATAATAATAATAATAATAATAATAAAATGTTTATTTGTAAATATTTAAATCAATGGTTAGGAGTAACACTTTTCTTATTTAGCCACAATAGTATTAGAAATTTCAGGAACTACTGTTGCACAGCTGTAGAATTCTTGCTCTCCTTCAAAAATATTACTATTTTTATATATCATATCTTTTACAATATGTGTAATCTAATAGGGGTGAATCTAGTAGGGGTGACTACAACTGTGACTCTACTAAACTGTAAAATTTATTTTATACACCTGGGCAAATTTAAGTTTAGGGCCTTGCTCAGGGGCCCAACAGAGGCAATGGAACCCTGAATTTCCAACACCTTAATCTTTATCTATTGATATGTATTTTTATTAATATTTTAATTGATACTTAGTTTAAGTGAAAAATAATTTAAACAGCAGTTTTATTTATTTTTGGATGTGTTTATTTCCCTGTTCGCCAGTCAGCTCCGGTAGATGAATTTAATGAGGCAGCCCCATTAGCAAACACCCCACCATGGGTATTTCCAGTAGCGTTGGTGGATCTGGAATTACT
>JAOTRA010000034.1:2973529-2987173 GCA_026260255.1 Pseudolaguvia tuberculata
CACACACACACACACACACACACACACACACACACACTCACTCACTCACTCACTCACTCACTCACTCACTCACACACCTGAATCTGTGAAACAGCTTTTAACTACAGGCTGGTCTCCATGTCCATGACTTATCCGCAACTTTGCGCAAATTCACTTTAATGTGATCTGTCTGTGCTGTTGTTTGTCTACTTTTATCCTTAGTATTTTTAATGCATTAAAAAGAGGGTGGTTTTGAGTCAGATTTGTCAATAGCAGTTGGGGTAATCAGTTATATCAGTTATGTAAATATAGTCCCAAAATCTTGACGATTGGGATTGTAAAGAAATGGAGAAATGGTCCACCGGTGTGTGCCACTATTATTAAATCAGCCAAATATTATTGCAGATACTTCCCATTTAGACAAAAAATATCCATTGGTACAACAATCAAGTGTCTCCATATTCATATTCAAAGACTATACATAAAGTTTTGCAACACACCTCTAGTTGAATTTAAAACAAAAAAAAGTGTAAGTTTGGCAACTTTAAGTTTTAACAGCTGCACTCTAAGACCATTAATTCCATCACAGGAAAAATGCACTCAGGTTCAGTGGTGAAAAAAACTCTCAAATCCTTACACTCCTTCCTGCAGGCCAGATGTTGGCCCCTCCCAATGCTCACATCTGCTGTATGTGAACACCCCCACCCAAAACCATAGCTTGGCTCACCTACTCATTTTTTTCCCCAACTATTCATATATTACCCAGAACTGGAAACTAAAATGTACAGAAGATAAAGAATGTTGAAGTAGAAAAGAAACAGATTAGTAATATTTGCATGTCTCTTAAAACATCTTTCCATCCTCACATGACTTTATGGAAGCCTGTCATGCAGCACTATTGATCAGGAACATGTGGGGGGACCCAGTCTGGCTGCTAGTGAAACATGACTGTCTTCATTGTTCCAAGTCCCCCCACCCCATTACACACAGGCCAAACACGCAGACGAAAAAAAAACTCCAGGAGGACTGTGAACATGAACATACCCACCCCTTGTCTTCCCCTCTTTCAGAGAAAGATTTTCATCTGGTTTGCTCAAACTATGTGCATATATACAGTGTAAAACCCAAATGTGGTTCTGAAACCATAGAGTTCTTGCACAATCAAATCAAAGTGCTGTCATTTTATTTTGCAATAAAATATAAAACACAGGAGGAGCAGTGATGGTGTCTGTCATGCTTTGTTTCACTTTCAAAAGATGGCACATCAGGTGTCCTTTTGCTTTCAAAATCATCAATAATACTTTCACATTAACAAATCAAAATCATCCACGCGCTGTGGCACAGTGGATAGCACGGTCGCCTCACAACAAGGGTCCTGGGTTCGATTATCAGGTCAGGGATCTTTCTGTGTGGAGTTTGCAAGTTCTCCCCGCACTGGCATGGTACTCCGGTTTTCTCCCACCGTCCAAAACATGCAGATTGGAAACAATCATCGATTGGTGATTGTAAATTGTCCATAGGAGTGAATGTGTGTGTGAATAGTTGTTTGTCTATGTGTTGCCCTGAAATGGACTGGCGACCCGTCCTCTTGCCCTATGTGCACTGGGATAGGCGCCAGCAGACCCCGTGTTCACGGACTAGTGCACAATAAGATGAATGAATGAAAAATCCTAATAATGCAAATTTAATTAAGCACTAAATAATTTATTAAAAATAATAAAAACTCTGCATCTTCATTAGAATTAAAAGAATATATATTCAATTCAAGGACACACAACACTGTAGGTGTGTATCTTATTTTGGACACGAGCCCCAACAGTGTGTTGGAGTGGGATGAGCTGAGCCACGCTGCGGCACTGTGGACCATCAGGCCAAAGGCTGCAGGAAAAACAGGCTAAAACCCAGCAGGACCCATATGGCCTGAAAAAGAACCACATATAAACTGAACACACACATTTACATGAAGGTAAATATTGATCAGCTATAAATGTAAAAGCTGCATAATTAATAAATAATAATATCTAATTACAGTGGCATCTGTCAAAGAAAGTGTTAAAAATAATAATAATAAAATAAACGGGTGTTCCAGTAAATAAATGCAGTAAATACCTGGTCCTAAAAAGGAACCAATGAGCAGGTAATTTAGACCAATGTGGAAAAGAAAATCTGAAGAATACACCACTGAATAGGCCTGCACAATATATTGTTTCTTCATCAATATCATAATGTGGGCATCTGCAATAATCACATTAAAGGATGTGGAACATCAAGATTATATTTGACTGCACTAGAGGTTAGAATAGCCATTTAATAATGGAGTAAACGTTTATCATTTGCAAATTGCTTTATGGTCTGTGTAAACATTTCAAGCTAATATAAAGCAATTAGGCCAAAGAAACAATCCCCTTTTTTTTAACTTGAACAAAGATTAATTGCACTAATAATTTATAGAGTAAAGAATTAATGTATTGAGCTACTGTTTGGAGGATCATGGATTCAAATTCACACAAAAAAAGGTGACTGTCACTCTAGGTAAGTGCATCTGCCAAACACTGCAAATAAAACCATATTGGAACAACAAAAACAGCACCAGAATGCATTCAAGGAAAAAAAAGCGAGCCAGAAGAGGTAGTGTTATACTCTGGGCAATGTTCTAGATCACAGGTGTCAAACTCTGTTCCTGGAGGGCCAGTGTCATGCAGAGTTTACTTCCAACTTGGCGCAACACACCAACCTCAAAGTAAGTATACCTAGCAAGATCTTGATTATTTGGTTCAGGTGTGATTGATTAGGGTTGGCGCTAAACTCTAGAACACCAGCCCTCCAGGAACTGAGTTTGGCACCCTTGTTCTAGGCTTTGTGGACAATTTTTTTGTCTAGTAATTCGACTTGCCTCACAGTAAGATGGTCCTCTCATAGTCCAAAGCATGTAGATTAAGCTGATTGGTGATTCTAAATTGCCCATAGGAGTGAGCATGTGTGTATTTCTGCATTTTGCCCCATGTGCACAGGGAAAGACTCTAGCAGACCCCAAATTAGGCAATAAGCATGTTTGAAGGTGAAGAGGAAGAGAATGAATGAACTCATACATCATTGTTTCAGTAAGTCCTACTTAGGCAAAAGAGTCTGTGAGCAATTGTACTTCAGGGTCACCAGAACATAAGTAGATGAGCTACTTTGTGTTGGGAATGGATAGTTGTGCTTTTCTTACTGAGCATTATAGCCTTTAAAAGAACTGAAAGCTGTGTTGAAGTGATCTCTACATTTATGTACCTTCTACTGACTCTCTTTAACTGTAATCCATTTCTGCAATCTTACACTTAATGTATTTTAGTTGATATTAGTATTGGTTAACTACCTCTGCTTGGGATGTAATATAGTAAAACATGAATACTTCACTGGGGATTAATAAGTATTACTCATATGATCACTGCTATTCTCATAAGTTTATGCAAATTAATACAATTAAAAATCAGATCAGCTGTGACTCACTTTTACAAATTGTTCAGAATAAAAGGTGTCAGTGTGTACACAAACAGCCTTTAGTAAAATATAGACCAAGGATACACCAAAGCTGCAGTTGATTGTTTAGGGTGGGTCTATTGCTTTTTTTTTTTTTTACGGTTCCAATGCTTCACTTTTGTCTGGTATGTTTTTATATGGGTGGTTTTACTCTGTAGTTAGGAGAGATTTTCAGTTCAGTCAAGCAACCCAGGTGAGATGGTTGCAACGTAGGCAGTTTTTTTAAAGCAACAAAGTACTGAACCATGCTGTTTTTATAGGGCAGAGTTAAAACCTGTACTGGAGGGAAAAAAATGTGACAATTCAATGACCTCTGGTTTTACCAAATGTTGAAGTGGAACAGTTTAGATTCTACATTTACACAAGTAGACCACTTTTATCTACTTTTTATACATTTCAGGCACCAAGTTGAATAGTATACTAGTCCTTTAACAAATTAATTTTGTTTGCTTAACATGCTTTAAAATCTCATTGTGAAATGAGGTAAGGTAACAGTACTGAATGAAATGTTAATTACATTAACACTTGACATTTAAGAGCTTTAAATTCTTTGACTTTAGTCATCAGAACAAAAAAAAATGAAGGTCTAGTGTCATTATTGTAAATATTTTTATTGGAAACCAGATTTTTGGGAAGCCAGTCAGAAGTTGAATTAGCTGCTGCTCTGCTTGGCAGCCAGTCTCTTGTCTCTCTCCTCAGCAATGGTCAGACGGATACCCTTTCCACGAGGGATGGACACCCATGGCTTGTTACCCTGAATAAGTGAAATCAGACCAGATATCTTGTTTAAACAAACACTTTCAATTAATTTAATTTACAAAGCTGTAGATTGTGTGCTCATTTTGCTTACTTTACAAATGTACGCAGCTTTATTGCATTTTTAAATCCCTTAAAAATAACTGGGTAGCTGAAGAAACTCATTATAGGCAAAGTCACACTTTAGTGGCTTGTTACAAATAAATAGCTCGGAAAACTGGCAATCAGATTAATTTGCATGCAGCAGAAAACAAAGCCAGAAATAAATAAATAAAAATCGCCGGCCAACAATAATCAAAGGAAGATTTGCCAATTTAAAATCCTTTCTAAGCCAAGTTGTGTACAACTACACATGTAAATAAAGTGTGAATACAGAGTATTAAGCAGTCCTTCAGTGCATTTTTACCTTGCCAATGACAAAGATGTTGGACAGCCTGGTGGCAAAGCTGTTGCCTGTGCTGTCCTTCACGTGCACCACATCAAAGGAGCCAGGGTGCCTCTCTCGGTTGGTGATTACACCAATACGACCCAAGTTAGCACCACCCGTCACCATGCACATGTTACCTAACAGACAAAAATGAGACATGTCAGTGGCACGGATAGTCTAGCCTTTTTGGGGTTGAATCCAGCAACAAAACCAGAGTACATACCAGTGTCAAACTTGATGAAGTCTGTGATTTTGCCAGTCTCAAGGTCAATGCGGACTGTGTCATTGGCCTTGATCATGGGATCAGGGTAGCGAATGGTGCGAGCATCGTGGGTCACCAGGTGAGGGATTCCCTTGGTGCCAATAAGAATTTTCTTAACCTTGCACAGCTTGTACTACATACCCAGGTCGGGGGGGAAAAAAATCAAGATCAAATTATTTAGAGCATTAAACCAAACCAAACAAATATCAGTAGAATGGGAGAAGTTAGGTCAGGTTAAGAGTGAGTTTTGTTGTAAAGTTCTGATGGCCTCTACTTAAAAGGTAAACATCTTTTTAAATAAAATCTCCTTTGCATTAAATGAAATGCTATAGGACTGCTCACCTTGGCCTCTTCATTACTGATGCGGTGGACAGTAAAACGGCCTTTCACATCATAGATCAAGCGGAAGTTCTCTCCAGTCTTCTCAATGCTAATCACATCTGCAACAAAAAACACAATGCAACCCTGTCAATTAACCCTGTTCATACAACTTGTTTAATGTTCTGCTACAAAAAGACTATAGTACAACATTCTGGTAGTTATTTTAAAGCTTGGCACCCTGCATCACCAACAGGTTCAGAAACAGATTGGATTTTATACCCTCTTGGCAATCTTAGTTGAATTCCTACAGGGTGAATGACTATGCCTTCATTAAAATATTCCAATATGTGCCAGTCGTGCAGTGATTAACCAGTGGAATCGAGCCCAAGCATTTCCCAATAACCATTACACTAATAAGCAAGATTACTGAAAAACAAAATTACCTTGCAGTAAGTTTACCCTACCACTTTATTTAATAGCTTTCTAAACATGTGCGATACAAGATGTAATATACTAACTCATTACTAAAAGACATAAAATCAGACATAGAAAACTAACGGAGAAATCTGCTTGCGATTATACCTCGGTAGTAACAAATAGAACTAATAGTCACACCCAAGTAATATGAAAGTATTATTGGAACTAAGCATTTTATAATACAATGTCTAACAGATAAACCTAAATTTTAAACACCAGCATTTATTATGTACAAGCAGTCGATATTTTTAAAATCCTGGTATTTTTAAAATCCTGGTATTTGACTCGGTACTTTGTGTAGAATATGAAAAGCTATTTCCAACTAATGGCATTATTTGTGGCTTGGTTTTCCCCTCTAGAGAATTTTGCTGCATCAACTAATGCTTTCAGGGTGTCTGAATAACAGCCCAAAACTTTTCAAAGAGAAATTTACATTAGAAAGGAAGGTTAGTGCCTCAGATCGTCTTCGACATTTTAAAGAAAGCATTTTTTACCCATTAAAAACACGTTATACAACACTAGTTCAGTTCAGGTGAAATAAATGATGACGAATGAAAATCTGACAAGAGCAAGCAATAGCAGTTGACCAGGAGACTCATATGACCAGTTGGGCCATTCACTGCCATGAATACAATCCATTTAGTGCTACCTGTCTGCATTTATACTACAGATTTTGATGACCAACTCTGATTTGGTCTCAGATTTTTTGGAGATGATCAACTTACATCACCTTTTAAATTTACACTATGAACAGCAAAACAAACCAACATACTGACAGGAGCAGGGAAAAAACAGCACAAAAAATGAAGGCAATGGACGAAGACAAAATGATTTTGTATTATGCTCCAACACCATAAATAAAGGTTGGTTAATTCTGCCTCTGCTCTGGGTCTTGAACAAAGACCGTTATCTAGGAGATTTTTAAGATCCTCATTATTATTTTAAACGCCATTATAAGTATAAGCCTGTTTTCAGGTCATTTTACATACCTCACACTTTAACGATTAAGGAGTGAATAAATCATTTAAATTCATTTTTTACCAAAAACATGAGTGCCAAGGTGTTAATCCTGTTATGACACTTTTTAGTAATAAATGTAGCGCAAAGTTTAGTTTTGCATTCTTGCAGAGCAGAAAAGGATCCTATCAGACATGATCCCAGAACTAAATTAAATAATATCTGGGTCAGATTATACACCAATATGTTTGTGTCCACCAACACCTATTCACTGAAGTATAACACGCATCACCTGGTGAAAAACTGATCTGACTACTTAAATCACAGACTAATATATGTATCCGATTCAGAACGCTTTCAACTGAGGCCTGGGTTGTAGCCACATTGGAGGGGGAAAAAAAAACAACAACAATTGGTCACTTGATACTTCTACACACTCACTACAACTTACCCATGAATCCAGCAGGGTAGGTGATGTCAGTGCGAACCTTTCCATCGACCTTGATAAACCTCTGCATGCAGATCTTCTTGACTTCATCACCAGTCAGCGCATACTTGAGCCGGTTCCTCAGGAAGATGATGAGGGGCAGGCACTCCCTCAGCTTGTGTGGACCGGTGGATGGACGAGGAGCCTGATAAAATACAACACATGAGCGCAAGCAAGCAATTGTTTAAGACCTTAAACGTGATCTCGTACAGTCACGTAGGTGCAAAAATAATACGCACAAATACTCCGGTAAGTTTGTCAAGCATCCAGTGTTTGGGCGCCGCAACGCGCTTTAGATGCTTCTTCGGTCCTCTGGCCTAAAAGAAAAACAATTACAATGTGATTTTTACATTCAAATTCGCTTAATTTTTTCATGTTTCTTAGGAACTTTTACAATGTAACATTTTGGCTAAGCGTTTGTAGCACTAGCGAGCTAAGCCATAGCTAGCGCAGCTTCACATACACGAACAAACCAGTCGTGGCCTTTAGTGACGTAACGCTGCTGCGCTTAGTTAAAACGGTTACGTTTGCTTTATTTACCAAATAAATAGACTATAAAGTCACACAAGGACTAAAAGATTTGCTTTAATACTTTTCACATTATGGGGCGCCATTGACTTGATAATGTGGCAGGAGAAAAGAGAATTTCCTCTACACATTTTGTACTGTAAAAATCGAAATAAGTCACAGAAAAAAGTTTACATAATTACACACCATTTTAAAATGTGATATTTTAATAGTTTGACTCGTAATTACTGAGTAGAAAGAACGATGATTATGGATAAAATTAGAAGAAGACAAAAACCAAATCCGCTCACCATGTTGAAGTCTGCGGAAAAGGGCCACCTACTTCCGGGGAAAGAAAGTTATGCCGCGGTACGGGTAGTGAAGAGGGACAGTTGGATTGTAATGTCAGGACTCAATACTCTTCTGCCCTCTAGTGGCTAGGATCACTCTCACGTTTAAACTTCACTTACCTTTAATACAGGTTAAATAGTTTGCGTTTAAATCTTTGGTTGTATATGTAATTAAACATTGATTAATTACATGATAATTATCTGTTATAAACTATATTTCTAATTTATAATAATGTAAAATATTGTTCAGTGAAATAAACTCATCTTTGGGGATACAATGTTCAGGTTAGCTGAATTCAGAAAATATAAAAACACTTATAAACAGAGTTTAATGAATGTATGTAATGAAACGTTCATCAATATTTTTATAGACGTTCATTCTGAACTTTAGGCATATATGTCACAAAATATTATAGTAATTCTTCTTTTTTTTCTCTTCTTCTTCTTCTTCTTCTTCTTCTTCTTATTATTATTATTATTATTATTATTATTATTATTATATGTACCAGTATAGACTAACACCAGCACTATGACAGTCTTTCCAGAGGAAGATTAATACTAAACTTATCCATATCAAAAATGGAAGTCATAATCTCTCACACACAAACAATTAAACACTCAAATTAATAACACCCAGAAACAATTGGGGTTGGGTTTTTTTAATTTTAAGAACTAGTAATTAAATCAAATATCACCTATATAGGAAATACTGTGAGATTTATTGCAAAACCTACTGTTACGTTCATATTTCATAATTATTTTGCAGATGCCTTTAGTGACTTACATTATCACTGTTATACATTTTGGCAAATGAGGGTTAAGGGCCCGGCGGTGGTGGCTTGGCGGTGAGGGAAATCGAACCAGGGTCTTTAGATTAGTAGTCCAACACCACTGTGCTACCAGTTCCATTTTTACAAACATACTACTCACTTGAGTGTAAAATGCAGAAAATGGTTATCATCTCATTTTCGGCTGCTCGCGTTAGGGGTCGCCACAGTACCCTGTCCTCTACATCTGCCTCTCACCCCAACTTATCCCTTATCACATCCATAAACCTCCTCCTTGGTCTTCTCCTCCTGCCCGACACCTCCATCCTCAGCATTCTTCTACCAATATACTGCATGTCCCTCCTCTGCACATGTCCAAACCCTCTCAACCGAGTCTCTCTCAGTTTATCATCTCATCTAATATATTTTAATTTAGTCTTTAACATATGTTCTATTTTTGTCATATACCACTTCTTTAGCTTTTAGTCCGTATTACACGTTAACAAATATCTTGTAGCGAGTTTCCTCATCACAACAAGAAGGTCCCGGGTTCGAATCCCGTGCAGGGATCTTTCTGTGCGGAGTTTGCATGTTCTCCCCGCGCTTGCGTGGGTTTCCTCCGGGTGCTCCGGTTTCCTCCCACAGTCCAAAAAACATGCAGATGAGGTGGATTGGTGATTGTAAATTGTCCATAGTAGTGAATGTGTGTGTGAATGGTTGTTTGTCTTTGTGTTGCCCTGAGATGGACTGTCGACCCGTCCAGGGTGCTCCCCCGCCTCTCGCCCCATGTGTGCTGGGATAGGCGCAGCAGACCACCGTGATCCGTGGATTCGGGAATAAGCGGGTAACAAAATGAATGAATGATTGAATGAATGAATGAATGAGTTTCTTCATATTGCCCCTCGCAATCTGAGAAAAGGGTCATTGTAAACTCACGAATGTCCACTAGATGGCACTTCATTCATTTATCTTCTAACCCACTTTTTCCCTAACTCGAGGTCACGGAGGTTTTCAAAGCGCAGATAAGGTGAAAGGCAGGGGTTGAACACTGGACAGGTCGCCAGGCCATCGCAGGGCCACACATAAACAACCACTCACACACAGAAACTAATGTACATGTTTATGGTTAAGATAAGCATAGGGAGAACATGCAAACTCCGCACTAAAAGACCACCTGTCTGGGAATCAAACCCAGGACCTTCTTGCTGTGAGGTGACAGTGCTAACCACTAAATGACTTAATCTTTTGAATTTGGTATTAAACTAAATGCATGTTAGTCACTATGTGGCTTAAAATCTGAAGATATTACCAAAACCTTCATTAGTGTTTTTCCAAACTGTTACCACAACGTCTACACGCTAGTATTGGAATGATCCCAACCCAAATGCTGACTGCATCCCAGAACTCCTCACTAAGCATTAGCATCAAATCTTACTAATGATCTCATGGCTGAACATGAAAATCTTCACAGTAAAAGAGAGACCCAAACAATGGCCTTTAAAATCAAGTGCAAATCAATTAGTTCAATTAAATTTAGCTGTAAGAAATTGAAATGCTACCAGTGCATTATCACACTGACAGTATTAGTGTATATAACACTAATGTATTTCAAAATAAACTATGACCAAGTGTTTATAATGATCCTCACTTCAGGATTTTTTATTAACAATAAAGGATTTTTAATTCATGTAAATAAGAAAAAAAACAAAAAAAAAAAACCAAGAGTACACTAGTTTAAATATATCAGTAAATCACAATTTGTAGAAAAAAAATTACACAAGACAGAAGAAAAGTGCTAAACAAAGATATAGTCACCACTTATGATTCATCCAGAACAAAAATAAAGTGATTACTCCATTTTTTTATGAACACATCTGTATTAGTCCATGCTAAACAAAACAGTAGAGCCTTTTAGGGCATTTTTCTATTCTTATAAAAAGACAAAAAAAAAAAACAAGACAAACAAATATAGTGCTTTTTTAAATCATGTTTTTCATCTAAATCAATCGATATGCTTGAAATAATCATTGCGTTTCTGCTCATGTTTACAAAAATACTAGACCTAAAGTGAGGCTAGGTGTGGAGTAAATGGACACGTCCATCATTAATATATTTAACCATGGAAAACTGTCAGATAGCTCAGGTTACCTCAGTGGAAAGGAGTCTTGTGATGACATGCATTTTGGAAAAGAGTAGCCCATGCTGGTTTTGGGATCACTTGCTAGAAGCGAGCAGAAACACCACCCAGCTGCTCGTATGGCCAGAACTCACAGATGGCAGGTGGTAACAGATGAAGCCAATCCATTAGAGACCACATAAAATATCTTATCTTTCACAAGAAATGTATTGTGGATTGACAACTGTATTGCAGTTTTAACCTCGGCTGGTTAAGATGAACATTGTCTATGCAGTAGACAGAAATATACATGCCTGGTAGCACTTGTAAGAGTCTAGTCCATGTGGGAAGCATTGAACTTAACTCCATGTATGGTGAGTTGTAATAAAATTCTCCCACCACTTTAAAAATCAGAGACTGGAAATGATTCGAACAAGCAAAACTGCTATGTGAATAGCAAGAGTTACAAAGTTTGAGTTTCAACTGAGCCTCTCTGCTATAGTGGTCCAAGTAGTCTTTTTATTGTCAGAAACATCTGCAGCATGAACTAGACTTTACATCTGAAAACAGCAGTTGAAAAACATCCATACATTTTTATAAGCTATCCAACAGTGTCTCAGGTGCAAAAATAAATGGCAGCCAAAAAAAGGGATCTGGGTGTTTTCTTTAGGAAGGGAGGAGGTCAGCACCCAGCAGGTACATCTGATATGAAGTCAAACTCATTCTGGCCCAACCACAGCTCTGGAAGTTCATTAGCCCTGTCTAAACCAAGCTCCACTACCAAAGACATCAATACATCCTCATCCACTGGATCAGAATCTATGATCCCAGAGCCTTGAGTTATCCCAGGACCAGAGATTTGTGGCTGACTCATTGAAGATGTGCCAAAACCTCTGTTGGGTCCAGTAGAACCTGTGGATGAGGCAGCCAGGCTCTGATAGTGACTGTTGAGTTTTTGCAGCTGCATGGAGGCTATGAGATGCTGGCTAGACTGCAGACAGAAAGGCTGGGATATGGTGATGCCTGAGGTTGTGGTCTGCAGATTAGTAGGTGGACCAGAATTGCCAGAGTTTGTGTAGTGCAGGAGGGTGAGAGAGTCACGGTCCTTCATGCTTGAGGTGGAAAGCAGCAGGAAGCTGATCAACTGGTGACAACTGAAGACAAAAAGGATAATTCAGGTTAATATTATCATTAAACTAATTATCCTAGAATACAACAAACCTTTAGACCGTCAGTAGATTCATTTTCTCTAAATCATGTTTTAGCAACTAAATGACACCTTCAGATTAATCTGGCAATTATAAAGAACATGTTATAAAAAAAAAAAACAAAATTATAAGCCTCAAGCTTTGAGCAGAGATAGTGGAGTTTCGAGGATAAAGAATTAGCACACCAATCAGACTTTTTTTAAACCGTACCAGGAGTCATTTTTGTTTAACATTGTATAACCAGCAATATGTATTGATGCATTCAGAAGACTAAACAACTCACTCATTTAAAACATATGCTAAAGGACTATTTATAAGCCTTTTTAATGCAGTGGTAATGTGGTAGTCATGTGATCCTGCATCAATCCCAGTGTGAGAGTCATGAGGATAAATTTGAGTCAACTAATTATTCAATCAGTCACACTGCCAGATTTCCCCCAAAATTCCTTTTTAGGCTAATGCTAAGTGGAAAAAACATAATAGCAAAAGGCTGGTATGCAGCTGTAACCGGCCCTCTAGCAAGGAGCAAAACACACAAGCTCATCTCATCAGCCCTCCCTGACGCTGACAGCTGTGGGGTATTCAGCACAGGATCACCATGAGAAGACATTGTATGCATTATTCATTGCCTGGAAGCAGCGTTACACATGGTCAAACCTACAACATGATTGTCATTGACTAAATATATGTATTGGTCCAGATGTTTGATCAATTGCAGTCAGTCATAAACTACTGTCTTTACTTTAATACATAATTTTGTACAATTTTAAGTGTGTTTTTTTTATAAGAGAATATTTTGTACATGGATAGCTTAACTGTGTTGAAACTGATGACAGAAAAAGATACCGTAAAACATTTTTCAAAGAAAACAAATCATAGTGCCAGTAATGCTACAAGCAGACATTGTTTTAAGAACTTCTCTACTTCAAGCCAAGCTTCTCTCTCTCACTCTCACCATCAATAGCCAATGAGATGGTTGGGATTAGTCAGTCATTAGTGGTGTCCTTTTCACAACTAATCATGTTACTAGTGGAAGTTTCCTTCACTTCTCTGACAAATACATTTTCACTAAATTGGACTAATTCCACAATACGGCAAAAAGTTGTGTTAAACAAAGCAGAATAAAGATCACAAACACTTCAATGCCTAATTTGTTTATAATCCAAACCAATAAAAATTCTATATAATTACTTTACTTTATGCATTAAATTGTGCATAAAAAGTGCATAAAATACAAAAGGAAGAAAATGTCATTCCAGCTAATTTACTCATTTTTATTTAATTTGTGAGAGATTACCTTAAAGAAAGTCAGCAAGGTCTCCTTTTGCACTGGTGTCTGTAGAATGACGCGGGTTCCAGGCTGGCCGTCGGTCATCAACTGATAATAATAGAGGCGAAATTCCTATGAAAGATGCAAAGTGCGGTATGTTCGTTTCTGAGAACGAGAACGATATCTCTCTCTCTCTCTCTCTCTCTCTCTCTCTCTCTCTCTCTCTCTCTCTCTCTCT
>JAOTRA010000034.1:2990110-3002872 GCA_026260255.1 Pseudolaguvia tuberculata
GTGTGTGTGTGTGTGTGTGTGTGTGTGTGTGTGTGTGTGTGTGTGTGTGTGTGTGTGTGTGTGTGTGTGTGTTGTGCACAAAGAGCCAAAAGTACATTTACATCAGCATCAGGTCAATCGATAATAAGGAGGTGGAGGGAGTTGGAGGGGGGGGATGATACAATCTGTACAACAAAAGAAATAAAGCATTAAAAGTTTTAAGAATTTGTCTTCTGTCTGTATTTCACTTATGGTTCTATGAACTATATAAATTTACGTCATTGGGCACAGAGATTTGCTCACGGGGCCTGGATGGCAAAAGTGGTGATACTGGGAATCAAACCCTGATCTCCAGCAGTCCAACAATTGTGGGACTACAGTTTTAATATAGAACTCGCTTCAGCTTTCTTTCGGTCTATACCCTAATCTGTTTATTTAATTAGTTTCATATATGTTGGGGAAAGAGGGGGGGTGATAAGCAATGGACCCTGTTTCAGACCTATAAGCTTGAAATACTATCATATGGCATTTCACACCTAACATATACTCAGGTGGGTTTTGTTTAGGTTCTCCAATTGCCTGGCTAACTCAGCCATGCAAAACCATGCTTTTGGATAAACTGTTATTTAAATCATAATACCTCTAGAACGTTGGTTCTTCCTCAAAAGACCTTGAAACAGCCATGTTGTTTGTTAAAAATAAAGGTGTGCTTGTAACAAACATTTGACATTGTTCCTTTTGCTGGCTGTACTGATTTAAATGTGACTCTGCTGTGTCCAGTGTCACAAATTCAATGACACAGGAACTACTTCTTCTCACCAGGCAATCAGTGATCTGTTGCATTTACAAAACATATTTAACCCTTACAGTATTCAGCAAATGTCCTCATCCATACATGACATGGGGCAGTGGTAGCTCAAATGGTTATGCTGCTGAATTGTTGATCGGGAGACCAGGGTGACCACCACCACCAAGGAAGACCTGAGCTTAAGTCTGCCAATGTTGGATCCTTGAAGAAGACCCTTAACCTTCTCTGCTCCAGGGGTGATGTATGCGAAGAAAAACATTTCACTATGTTGTACTGTGTATAATCATGTATATGACAAAGTAAAATAAAAATTGGAATGACTTCATTTATGCAATTGGGTGTTAAGGGTGTTGCTCAGGGGTCTAGCGGTGGCAACTTGGTGGTGACAGCTGAAATGGTTCTAAAAAAAAACTATCTGGTACTAGATACAGTATACTACAGATTTGGTAGCAGTTACTGACAAAAATATTGGAATTTAAACTGAATTACTGCTTGCACCATGTGGTATCATCATGTAAAAGTTTTAGGGTTCGTTTGCTTGTCCTCAAGTGTTTGCGTACACATGATGCCATGTGATATACTGCTGCCCAATTCTGGGTTATTTCCACTAAGAACGCTAATTTCCATGATATCTAAATTGACCAGAACCCTCCAAAATAAATCTATGAACAAGAAAAAATAACACTGGAATTAACAAATGAGACCAGGAAATAAAACGGACCAGTATATAAACAGTCTTCCTCTTGAATTTTCCAAAAACATGTGATATAACAGCATGACAACTCAGTTCAGCACAATACTCTGACACTCATATCCGGAGACAGCAGACTGGTGGGTGTGTCTTCATCCTTCATGGGCATGAACTAATACGCACACCCATCATCTGGTTCTGACCAAGTAATAAGGCTTTAAAGGGAATTTTATAATTGCATTTGAAATGGAAACTTGTCTCTAATATTTTGTTAGATTTGTGCGTGTTTATTCTTATTGAATGTGATGATAATGATGTCATACTAAGCTGTAGGGTATTTTATGACTGGTGGACTTTTTGTACTTTCTACTTAAATAAAAGATAAATGCGGGTAGTATAAAAACATTTTATTTTATATTTCAGGAAAAGGCTTAAGAATTTGTTCATATTTCTACTAAGCTTAAAAAATTGCTTTAAAGAGAAAAAATAGAGAACGATATTACAATCATTCTCATGGATCAGGAAGCGGTGCCAAGGTTACATGCAATCATATACATAACACCAGATTATTAACATCATGTTTGCAAGACAGAATGGAGTGTGTTTAGAAAGACATGCTAATCAAGCAGATGATGTTCGATAAAATGATTAGAACTAATACGGACTTCTAGAATCCTGTGAAATAGACGGTAACCAGACTAGTCGTGCCAATGAACATTTCACACGCACCCTGTTCCTTGCAATAAGCTAAAATTCCAGCAGAGCTATCTTGCCAGTTTGCTCATTTAACTCTAGAGCCATTGAAATAAAATAACATATCACAGTGCTTAAAAACAAGTTAATGAATCACACTCGCCGTGCCATTAAAAGAAACCACAGCCACTGAAAGAACTTGAAAGATTATAGGTGAAGAAAAACAGCAATCTTCCACATGTGGCTCCAACAGACAAGCAAGCAGCCACAGACAAGGAAAGGACAGATGCAGACCAAAAAATCCCAAACAAATTTATTCTGAGGATTTTATTAAGAAATGAACATTTACAGTTTTAATGTTAAATACACAGAAAAAAATGCAAGAGGGAGCTCGAACATCAAACAATTTGCGAAGGCCTACATTTCCTTTATCCTTTCTATCTCCCAGTTTTGGTGAACATGCTTGGGTGGAGCAGTTTGTTGTGTCTTTGGAGAGTATGAGTGTGTGTTGGCAGCATTTTATGATTCCATTCCACCAGGAAATGTTGGGAGGCATACCAGTTAAAATAGAAAAATAATAGCACGTGAATATCTTTGACAACAAATTCAAACACTAAAAACATTCTCCACATGTCGGAACAGTTTTTCTGTAGAGGATTCATTTAGAACATAAACCTCACGGAAGCACCAAATACCTGCATTTAAATTCTTTTTTTTTTGACATTTGTAGAATTCTTTACAAATATGCTAAAACTATGAACCGTTAAACTTGTGGCTGACTTTTATATGGATGTCCTGCATGGGCCAAAGTTGGCCAGTTTATATTCTTATTAAACAAAGTTCCTCGAAAATATTTGAGTTTTCTAAAAGCGCCGCTCTGTTGATAGCATGCACATACTGTCTTCATTAGAAGAGTCGGGTCTGATTTGGAAACATGAGCTTGAAGCTCACTGCTTAAATTACATTCTTCAGATTCCCTGTAAACAAGCAACAAAAATGGAAGATCACCAATATGAAAACAGCAAACATCTTCATTTATAATAACGCCACACCAACTGAAAGGGAAAACTATTCACAGGAACACAAGTACTTGCTTTAGATCAAACAATCTCAAAATCTTGGTTAAATGTGCTTAAGATTATGAAATTCAATTATGAAGTGAAATTTGTTCTAGTTTATGTCCAATTGTGACAAGAAAAAAAAATCAAATAAAATACATTCTTGAAAAACCTACAGACGATTACAGATAAAGAAAAAAACAATTAAAAATAAAACCCCGAATAGAACTAACTTGACTGTATAACTGCAATAACTAATAAGTACTATAGAAATGGGCGGGGCGGTGGCATAGTGGTTAGCACGGTCGTCTCACAACAAGAAAACCCCGGGTTCGATTACCGAGTCGTTATCTTTCTGTTAAGAATCTGCATGTTCTCTGCGCGCTTGCATGGGTTTCTCCCGTGTACTCCGGTTTCCTTCCACTGTTCAAAAACATGTACATTAGGCGGATTGGTGAGTTGAAGTTGCCCATAAAATCCCAGCCAATAGGATGGCAACAAGTCAGTGCAGCCTTAATGCTGGTCCGAAGCCTGAATAAATGGGAGGGTTGCGTTAGGAAGGGCATCCAGCGTAAAAATGTGCCAATTTGAATGTGGCCATCCCTATCGGGAGCAGCCGAAGGAAAAAGACCATGGAAATAATGAAAGAAGAGAAAATATAGTATGCCAATAAAATAGCAAATATAAAGAATAAATTAAGTGACTGTGCAAATAGGGAAAATTAACATATTGTATCATGTGGGTAAAAAATTATTTACCTTCATCAACACGTTCTGTAAATGTGTCATAATAAAAATTTCTGGGTCATTACATTTGCCGGGTAGGAAAAAAGGATATGCAAATATGACCGCATGTAAATTGATTGATCTCCGAATTTGAGCCTCCTGTTTTGATTAGCATGGCATTTTATTTGTGTTGAAAAGAACATCCCGGCCGGCTGGTGTGTTCAGAACACTACATCTGTGTAAGCAATGAAAAGCAGCAAATGAAGCTGATCTGAACTCATGTGTGTAAAAAGGAGAAACAGTTGCACATTTCTGTGTTCCTTCTATTACAATACATCTTTTTCTCTGGTTTTTTTCGGTCTGTTTTAGACTATGTGAAGATATTACGTGTGTTCAGGGTTTTCATTAGTTAACTCAACAGACGTTTGGTCCTGATTTGTCTGTCAAATACAGGTTCCAATTTTTAAACAAATTTTGATAGAAGTTTTATCCTATCTGATTAATTAGATGGGGTGGGGGGGGGAGGTATTTGAACCATTTTATAGAAAAGGAAATCCAAAGAAGAAAAGGTTCCAGTTCTTTAAGTTGGATACATTATTTCATGTTTGTTTTTCACTACATAGGACATAGGAAAGCGGTGCCACAGTCAATAAGGATTTCCACTGTTGGTGAAATCTACTGGGGTTTAATCTTATACTCTCTATTTGTTATTTTCTCAATTTTGCTCACCCCAGCAAATGTCTTTTCTCTCATTTTTCCCCTATCTATCATTGAAGGGCTCCCTCTCTTTCTCGTCTTTAATCCTCATTCTTTCTCTCTCGTTCGCTTTTGTTCTTTCAGTCCTTCGTTTTCATTCTTTTTGTCCTTCCTGTCCCTTGTTTTCGTTCTTCCTGTCCTTCGCGTTCATTCTTTTTGTCTTTCCTGTCCCTCACTTTCGTCCTTCCTGTCCATTCTTTTTGTCTTTCCTGTCCCTCGCTTTCGTCCTTCCTGTCCCTCACTTTCGTCCTTCCTGTCCCTCGCTTTTGTTCTTTCCTTCCCTAACTCCCCTTCTTTCTGCCTCCATCTGTCTCCCTCATTCTCATCTCTTCTTCTCTCCCTCTACTTCATATAGTGGAGAATCCAGGATCTCATAAACATTACCCAGATGTGTTCGTAAACTCTGCTAATGTGTAGGGGCTCAGGCTTTAGACATTTATTACTTTGTGTAAGTTCAGTTTTAAAGAATTGTTTGTCCATGTATAAAACCACTTAGTACCACTAACAGGTTTATCAAGATAGCACCAGATACATACGGTTTTGATATTAGTATAGGGGTTTGCAGTATTGCCCTCCTGGATGAATGAATAGCCTGTTTTCAGAGCATGTGGGTTAGAGGGCATATCACACTACCCTGCTGTTTGCACTAAACCACAAGTTTATTTCCTTCAGAACTCAAAGGTGGGATTTTACACTACATAACGCACAACAAAAAATTTACAATAATAAAAAAAAAAACAACTACAAATCTAGCTAATTAAAACAGTCTGGTTGATATAAGCAAACAACTTGTGCAGCAGAAACAAATCATTTCCAAAATTGAGTTTTTTTAGCTCATTGCAGCCAGATAGAATGATGTAGGTTGGTAAAAGTGTATTTATGAAGCCTGAAATCGCAGACGGATCACTACATATGTTACAATGCTGCCTCCTCCCAATTCAATTCAATTATTATAAATAACATCGGTAGGGGAAACAATCCAATGCAACTTCAATTCTGCCACCAACACAAGTAACCTTAATTTACTCCATGATCTCAAAAAACACACAGTAATCTTTTCCATTTTCTCCCTGACAGCGCAAATTACACTACCATGCCAGCACTGGTCAAGCAGCAGTCCATAACTCTTTAGAAAGACGCCCAGTATTGTTTGAAGTATCCAAGGACGATGCTACCAATCTACATTTAGCACCAACACAGAGGCCAGCTGTTACACCACATTCTTTTCCCTGGCATAAGAGATGTGTAAAGAACCCGGACCTGTACCAACAACAATAACAATACCAATGCTGATGGATCGGGACATGCTCCTTCACATATAAAGTATATATATTCACGTATATGCCTTATGTGCCTTGAGAAAATTTCACTAACAACTGTGATGATCAATCTAGTATATAGGATATGCACAAGATGTAATTTTTCAAGCCTAAGAAAGACACTGGAAAGTCTGCAGTTTAAGCTCTTTTTAATTGGCCTCTGGTGGCATGGCAGGGAGGGAGCACAGCCGCTACTTTATACACATACCACATGGGTACTAAATATAAGCAGGCTGGCACTATTTAAACTGACATTTTTCTCTCGATCAAGTTTTCTCTCTTGCTTACTAATAACACAAATTTAGGGGCTAAAAGGAACAGCAGTAATAGAATCAAAAGTAAGTGTGAGGGATAATACAAAAAAAAGAAATGCACCCTGAACACAAAGGAGATGATTGATACAGTCACTGTTAAAGCTGGGATTGTTCTTAAACTCACTTTTACTGGCATAGACAGCCTTATATTTCCATTTTCAGGCAACAAAGTTCCGAAGCCTGAACCCGGGCTAAGTCCAGAGTGGTTTCATTCCAGTCAGACTGGTCCCAAAGGGAGTAATGTGCTAGAAACAATAGAGCATGATGATGTTTGTTACCCATCTCTCTCTCTCTCTCTCTCTCTCTCTCTCTCTCACACAAACACACACACACACATTCCAAAGAAGACGAAGGACTGGAGCGGGCATTCCATTCTCACAAGTACGCCACACAGCAGTGGCTCAAACCCAGCTTAGTTGCGTTCACTAAAAACATAAAACATATTTGTGGAAACAGAAAAGATTCTTGTTTTAAACAACCAAAAGCTGTTTAAAACAACAAAAAAACAAGAAACTAACTTGCCCTGTATTCTTAGGCTCACTAAAGAGATGTGTTGTTCTCCATATGAAGAAATCAAGTAACGATTAGATCTTAATTACACTGATTCACAGGTGCTGATTGTATTAGGTAAGCGTTGGAAGACTTTTAAGTAAAAAAAGTCAGCTAAATGAACAAAGGAATGGCATATGGAAACTAGCATTATGCCCCTTAACCAAGCACCAGCGAATGTCTACATAAACAAACCAAATGTTGTGGACTTTCTATTAAGTTCCTTTGAAAAGAGCAAAATGATTCCATCTGTAAAAATGGTACTGTGGTATGGTGTACAGCAAGGGTGTAGTGCGAGTCCATAATAGTTGTGTTTGGTGCAGTTCTGGATGCCATCACAGAAATTACCTTTGATAGTGCTGATGACCCGCTCCAACTGCTGGCTCTCGTTGCGGTCGGGTCGGCAGCTTGGACTTATCTCCAGAGAATAATCCGGGCCGTATTCTGTAAAGAACTGTAAAAAAAAATATCAATTGAGTCTCAGAAAGCAATACATTTGGTCTGGATGTTTTAGCATGACTGGTCTGACATTTTTACACTCCAACCGATCCACTATGGCTAACACCAAAGTGCTGTCCCAGGATCATTGCCAGGTATATGTTGGTGCGATTATTCGCAAATAAAAGAAACACAAAACAAGAGAATCAGCCCAGATCTACATGGAAGGATCTTGCCATTTATCTCAAGGCACAGGAGTCTGCTGGAGCTTATCCCAGCATACAAAGGGTGAATGGCAGGCACGCACGCACGCACGCACTTTAGAATCACCAAATCAACCTAATGTACAATGTCTTTGTGAACTTGTGAGGAACATGCAAACTCCGCACAGAAAGGGAATTGAAGCCAGGACATTATTGTTGTTAGGCCACCATGCAAACCACTACGCCGCCCTAGATTATTAGCAATATTATTTATAATCTAGTGAAGTTTTCGGTTACTTTGTAAACATTTCAAGCATGGTTAATAAATTAAGGCGGAAGAAACCAACTTTTGTAGCCACTACTGTTTGCAATTTGACCGGTGATTTTATTTATTTATTTTTTACACATTTGATTATTGATTTAAATTTTTTTAAACCTGAACACTCATTTACATCATTGTTCTACTGTAGAAATCCAAATTCATATCTTGTGTATTATATTCATTCATCTTCATACCCTCTTATTCCCGAATCCGGGGTCACGGGGGTCTGCTGCGCCTATTCCAGTGCACATAGGGCAAGAGGCGGGGGTACACCCTGGACGGGTCGCCAGTCCATCTCAGGGCAACACATAGACAAACAACCATTCACACACACACACACACACACATTCACTACTATGGACAATTTACAATCACCTAATCTGCATGTTTTTGGAGTGTGGGAGGGAACTGGAGCACGGGGAGAACATGCAAACTCCGCACAGAAAGATCCCGGTCCGGGATTCGAACCCTGGACCTTCTTGTTGTGAGGAAACTGTGCTATCCACTACGCCACCGCGACGCCGTGTATTATATTTTACACAGGAAATTACTTCCAAAAAATATATATATATCATTCCAAAATAATTAATTCTTTCCCAATAGAGCTATAATTTTTTTTCTAGCATTAGTTACTAATAAAATTGTGCTTTTCCATATCAGCCTTTCAGGTGAACAATAAACAAGTTCTCTCTCCAACCATCTCTCACCACACACAGATAAAAGAGACAAGCAAACACATTTCAAATGGAATGTAGATGGCTGTATTTTGTCATCTCTCTCAATGTCTGAACTCTTATTGTTACAGGCCAAATCATAATCAAAAACTTTTTTTGTTCGACAACAAGAGAATTCCAATTACTTCTGCATTATGTTTTTTAAATGGAAAACATTTTAGCTCCTCTGCTACACTAATTTGAAAGTTGTTAACCGCTTTGTCTTGGAGATGTATTTGGAATTTGGATTGGATTGGCGGCATAGTGGGTTGTGTGTTAGTTCGACTCTGCTTTTAATTATCTCCTGCATGTTTATCCGGCTTACCTCCGATCCCTAGGCGCAAATGGATTACACATACTAAATGTACATGTATAGAAAAAACACATTCATCCAAACATTATCTTGTACATATATATACACACACACACACACACACACGTGTGTATATATACATAATATACATATATGTACAGTATGTACACATGTATATACTGTACATGGGTATATTATGTATATATAAACATACATATATGTATATATGTGTGTGTGCGCCTACAACTGTTGCCACAGGAGGGAAAGCACACAGCTGTGTAGGATACTTTTATATGCTGTTCATTTACTAATTACTAGAACTAATACAAAAAAAGTATTTTTAGCACAACAGCACCTCAGTGCACAAAGCCCCCTGAGGTGCAAGAAATCATGGTATTTTTAAATTGAAGTATAAGAACTCAAACACTGTAGGATAAACTGGAACTATGACTGAACCTTGGATCTCCCAATAACATTAAGGTTAAATTAGGGTAGACGCAAATACATTTCACAAGAAAATTCATCAAGATTCACTATTGCTACCCTGAAAACCAACTGCTAAACCACATGTACACACACCCACAGACACACACACACACACACACACACACACACACAGACACACACTCCTGTATTTTCCCATGAACTTGAGCTTTCCCATAAAGATCAAGCTGAAAAAACTTTGTCCGCTTCACCGCTGGACTGTTTAGATTGGACCACATCAAGACCACTTTGAAGAACAGGTCGAAGTACAACAAGCACAGGCAGTATATGCAGTACTATGGTATGGTATGTTACATTTGGCACATACTTGCATGTGTTTGTGTCATACCATATTCTTTTTTATTTTTATTTTTTAAAACTACACTGGGCTGTAAATTAATAAAAGATCTACAATAGATTTTTTTCATAGGACACGGGTTCACAAGAAATTCATATAACAGGTTCACAAGAAATTGTGAACAGCTATGGCAAACCCACATAGAAGGCAAGAACAATACATTTAGCAAAGAGGTCAAAACCTGCTCATAATCTCATTGTTCTTCATATGCTTAAGCATTGTGAAAGTTAGTTTAGAGATCAGCTCTCGCCTTTGGACCTCTAACCCTCATGTCATAACATTAGGCCGGCTCTGTTCTGACTTCCTCTAGGCTTGTTTCCTGCATTTATCCCACTCCAGGAATTGTGGGAGCCAACTATTTCCCTAGCGGGATGGTAGCTTTCCCAGCCACACAGTCCTGTGGACTGATCTGACGTCAGATGTTGAGTTGTAGTGCATTTTTCATTGACGGATGTGAATGGATTTTACACAAAACAGCTAGTACACATCGCAATGTAAAGTCTAAGCTCACAATAGAAACAAACATCTCCAACAGAAAGACCTTGGAGCTGATAACAGGGGTGTGATGAACATCACAACGTGTCACACTTCCTCTCTTCACACCAGACAGGAAACGGTTTCAGAGGGCTTGATCTGGTTATCTGTTCCTTAGTCTCCTTTGCAGATTTACCTCAAATTAACACCGGTTGTGACTCACATAAGCATGTATGAATAAGAAAAGCAACTAGTGCTCCTTCGTAACAAGCGCTACAATCATAACAATGATTAAAGAACATCAGCAAATGGGAGAAACGTGTATCTCGGCCTGCTGTAATTATGACAATATTTATATTTATTCTAAATTGGAGAGTGGGGCATGTGGTTCTAATATGCCAGTGATTGAAGTAAATAAATATCCAGCATTTCCCTACTGTATACATGTTTGGACTTATAAGGGTTTAATATAATCACCATGTCAAATTATTGATTTTGAGTGATGAGAACCCTGACAAGCTGCAACTCTAATACAACAGTATTTTGTTACCAACGATGCAAGATTCAGTGTACACTGGTGTTTGCGTTATACAACATTAAAGGTTATACAGTAGTACACAAAATACAAATACTTTTTGGACAAAATCATGATCATTGTATTAACACGAAACAGTGGTACAGGATGCCTTGTTAAGATAAACAGGGCCTTGAAAAAGTAGGACTATGTCAAGATAAGATTCTTAAGAAAAATTGCTGGGATAAAAATGATTGCTATGTAATCCTGTAATAATTAAGAAATAGCAATGATACATTGCATTATTTTTTGTAATTTTTTTATTCTGTACACTGTAAAAAGAAAACAGTGTGAAAAAACACCACCAATAATTTAGCTTTTTAAGGAACTGAAAGAATAAAATACTAGTATGTGTAGAATTATGTATGTATTTGCAAACATGGCTATACCTTCTCAATTCCAGAGGGAACCCAATAGACTTCTTTGCATTAACACAATTGTTTTAATGAAACTCAAAATCAGTTTAAAAACATTAATAGCAAATGTTCATGATCGGTCATTGTTGAATGACGTGACATTCACAGTATGTTATTCTTTCCTCAACACTATTTTCTACATTAACTTAGCAAAACAGGAAATCAGCCCATGTTTAATCCCTCAGACCACGCAAAATCACATCATCGTCTAGTCTTACTGCCTTCTTCCACAACACCACCTCTGCGTCTGAGTGTGCTGACTGTTTGTGGAATAGGCATGTGTACCACAATACTGTGTGGAGGCAGACTGGGAAGTGAAGGCGCAACGTAACTGTTGCCAAAGTTTGGTGGGGCTCAGAAAAAAACAACCACTGACAGAGCTTGCACGCTATCACAAAGCAGCCTGTTCCACCACACATACACAACACTCAAAAATAAATGAAATGTTAGCATGTTACATAATGACTGAAAAACTATGATGTAAGCTACTTTTATATCACAATCCTAAAACTTGTGGTGTCACTTTATCCAGCTTCCAATGATTCAAATAAACTACAAGTATAAATTTGTGAAAAAGATTTTTGTATGTGTAGCTCTCTCACTCTTTATTCCGACAGCTCATCTGAGAATGGCCAAACCCCCCCTTTACCAAATATCATTTCAATGGGACAGGGGAGCTTCTTATCCATTTACGTTTGATTAGCATATCCACAGCTGTCCACAGTGCGTGTGCGCAGTGCACGTGTCCATTCTCAGTTTGTACATGTAACATGTATACCAGTTTAGTTTTCAGTGCGTGTGAGAGAGAGAGAGAAAGATCACACAATAGAGGGAAATGGTGCAGATTGTCCTTCTGTCTGACTCACCCTTAAAAATATTTAAGACTCCTTCTAAACTCACCACAAAGTGAATGCAAAGACCATGTGAGCATGAGTGTGCACCTCTATCTAGAGGAAAAGGAGAAAGTGTGTGTGAAATACAGGTGGATAGGGAAACAGTAAGAATATAGCGAGTGGGAAACACAGGGGTTGGTGTTTATTATTTCACTGGGCTGTGCAGGGAACAGTTCAATGGAAATTTGTGAAAACAAGGGCTAAAAAAAGAGGAGAGAGGATGTACACATGCAGGCAACGGCCAGTTCCACCCGGGGGTCACAGTAGAGGACGTAGCTATAAGGGTACAAAAACATTAACTCTGATCACCGATAATGACAGAAAAAAAATTTGTTTCGCGCTGCCAGTAAGCTGAGATTTATTTTTATACTTTATTGAGGAATTGTTAAATTTATTTTATGATGAGTATAAACTTCAACTAAAACATAAAATAATCTAAGTTTATGAGTTTCACTTTATATATCTAGAGGTGATGTAAAGGAACCTTTCCTTTTCTGTATGCTTAATAAGTAAATAATTTGAAGCCTACATACTTATATACTGCAAATCTATAAGGACATACCGTTTATTATATGAAAGTAAACAATTGCACATTTACAGTCTGAAACTGTTTTCTTTCACCAACTGTCCATCTGAGCGTCTTCCTTAAACCCATTCTAGAGCTAGTGTTTTGTTCGGCCTGG
>JAOTRA010000034.1:3018331-3029547 GCA_026260255.1 Pseudolaguvia tuberculata
TCCTATGGACAATTTAGAATCACCAATCCACCTAATCTGCATGTTTTTGGACTGTGGGAGGAAACCGGAGTACCCAGTGGAAACCCATGCAAGCGCGGGGAGAACATGCAAACTCCCCACAGAAAGATCACCGACCCGGGAATCAAACCCTTCTTGTTGTGAGGCGATCATGCTATCCACTATGCCACCGCGCCGCCCTATATATACTATAATAACAGTAATATATAAAATAAGTATCTTTTTAAATATCTTTTTCCTCAGAATGCCTAAAAGAGGTGTGGAAAGGAGATTTGGGTGTAAAGGGATCAACTCTAGAGTCCAAAAGCAGTCAAAAGGAAGATGCTCCAACACATGATGCAGGAGAACTCTAAAGGGAAGGAAGAAAACAATTGCAAAGTCACAAAAGACCAGTATGCAAGGAAGAAGTTCTTAAAGTGACCTTGCCAGCTGGTGCTGGTTCACACTCCACAAATAATACTTCATCTGTAGGATAACAATCAGCCACCTCAGAATGAGAGAGTAACCAGGCCCAGCCAGTGAAGTTCTGAACCTCAGTGAGTCACTCTGTACTGTGCCTCTACAGTATTTGGGAAACTGCCTCAGTGTTAAAGTGCAAAATCTGACTGGACAAGCGATTGCAATTGTTCTGAAAGTTTCTAGGGTTTAAATTTATATTCTGTGTATTTTATGGTTTTTGATAAATAGTTTTTTTATCAACATTGTAGCATTGTTTTACTTGTTTTACATGAGAATTTGAGCTATAGGCAAATAAATATATATTATGAATTCAATTTAGTTATGACTAACTTCTGTCTATCTGTCTGTCTGTCTTTTTCCTTTGGATAAAGTCTTCACTGCTGATCCTTCTATTTGCTCAAGGAAGGTTTGTATCTTTTTTTACTGAGTCTTCAGGTAGGAGGTTATTGCAGTCCCTTTTTTCAAGGGACAACCTGATGAAAGAATCCGTTTTCAGATTCAAGACCAGAATTATAAACAAAAACTTAACTTTGGATATTTAAACATCAAAATAATCTATAACAAGGCAAAAAGTGTAAGTATTTCTGTTTCTGCAGAGTTGTTAAAATATGTAATTACATTTTTTAGTCTTCTAAAAAGTACTGTAAAATATATAGATATAGTTTTAGACCATCTGCTCTTAAGTTTGTTACTCCATTGCATTTTTCCTTTGGCCATCAGGGGGCAGTTGTGTGCCTATACGTTAAGTTATTCTGATTGATTTGTCAGATAGCACTTGTATTATTATCGTTTACTGTTTCAAGGAACCATGTGTCTTCTGATGGGACATTTTACACATGTAGCCCCATAATGTCACCGACACTTAACGTCTATGTATTCCTAGATACCTGGTTTTAATTGCTTGGCATCTTTCAGCATCAGCTGAAAGTAGTTTCCTGAAATGTTTTGAGATTTTAAGATTAGCTTATTATTTTTTTATGTATTGTTAATAACATTGTTACTCATTGTAACATGTTATTTTTTGTTTTTGCCTTTCAATAACTATTGCAAGTTTTTGTTTGCAATAACTTTGGTCATTTTTTTTTTTTTTTAGATTTTAATTAATAATCTCTAATTGGGCGGCGCGGTGGTGTAGTGGTTAGCACAGTCGCCTCACAACAAGAAGGTCCTGGGTTCGAATCCCGGGCCGGGATCTTTCTGTGCGGAGTTTGCATGTTCTCACCGTGCTTGCGTGGGTTTCCTCAGGGTGCTCCGGTTTCCCCCCACAGTCCAAAAACATGCAGATTAGGTGGATTGGTGATTTTAAATTGTCCATAGGAGTGAATGTGAAATCTAAACAGGAAATGAGGTTTTATCTTTTAAGAAGGCATCCCAATTTCTCTAGATGGATCCTAATAGCATATTTCCCCTCAGATCACTCTGTGTTCTCCTTTAGGGAATGGGGAATTCCATGATGAGTTAAGCCGACACAATTTAAGCCTTTGCCCTGAGGGAAATCCTTCCCTCTAGATACCTCAGTAATTTATCTGCATAATTCAAGTGACACCTGTCAGATTTGTTATGGAATTAATGCCAGGAGAAGGGCAGAATGTTTTGCACTACTAGAGTAAAATCCTCACTAATCCTGACCCTAGAGGTTTAGTCTTTTCACTTACTGTATGAATAGGGAAATTATGAATGAGTTTTCAGAACTGGGACTGAGCAGTAACATGTTACGGAATGTAAAAATTTCTTTGTTTCATTCTTTAAATCTGCGCAACTAAAATGTCTAGAGCTTAATGAATTGTATTAGTGTTGCTCATGGGTGGCACAGTAGGAAGTGTGTGTACAGCTTCAGGGTTTGAGCACAGGATACACTGTGTTTGGGTTTTTACTGTGTTGGTCTCTTTACAGAGTTCTCGGACCCTTAAAATGCATGCTGATTGGTGGATGTATTCTCATCTTGCGCACAGTGTTCCTTGGATACTTTGTGGATCAACTAGAACCCTTATTTGGCAGTAAATCGGTTACCAGTGATTAAATAAGTGATTCTTCATACATATCAATTCTTTATTTAATACAATTTAGTACTTTTAGTACTGCCATTGATTTTTGCTAAATCTGTATATCATAGCAAGTGGGAAAATTCCAAATAAATATCTAAAATAATAATATATAATAGATATAAACTTTTTACATATTAATATTCTCTAATTCAAGCAAGCATTTATGTCTATGGAAATCAACTGAACAATATACTCAGAATTACCCATTTTAAAGAAATTCAACTAAGCTGATATAATAGGAAATATTTCCCAGTGCTAAATAGGAAACAATTTTTTAAAACTAAATTTCAATACTTTGCAAAGTTGCTTGGTGCGACATGGCATATATTTGTATCAGATTAGTTGGCTAAGTTGAAAGTTGGTTTAGTATAATGTAATATATATCATAATGTATATTATAACATTTTCAGGAAAGCATAACCGCAACAGGAAAAGAAAAGACACCAGCATATCATATTAAGCAAAAGTTAAATCGGCCTTTCTCTTGTTTCCATTTTTTGACATCAATGTCAACATCATTGGATCAGCTGTCCACTAGTGATTAACTAGTCACACAAAACTTTAACTTCCACATGCGATTAGTTGTGGTTTAAATTTACTTGAACACTTTATTTGGAGGTGCTACAGCTACAAATCATATAACCTGGAAGAATATACACAGATCCAGCATAAAATATCTCTTTTACATGTATTTGCTAGCCACTTGAATTGTTTTGGATGATGAAAAGCCATACCATCTAGAGTAGGCTAAGACATGCTGCTATGATGAGATCCTCAAAAAGTCAGTATGAATACTGCCTTTCTCCACAAGTTTGAACTCACAAGAAAATGTACTGTGAAATGCAATTCAAAACACTGGGACATTGTTTTGTCTGTCTTCTGAAAAAAAAAAATAACACTAGAGGGCAAGCTACAAGCTCTTGCAAAAAAATTCCTCTTTTAGGTTGCTTCTAGCAGTGTTTTTGCTTTTCCCCATTCTACTATTTTCTTTATACTGATCCTCTCCTGTAGAGAGGCATGCTTCTGTTTGTATGGTCGCTGGGAGAAGTTTAATTGGAGTTAGTACTGAGTACAAGGTAATTGCTCTTAGATAATGTTTTCTTTGTCTAGGCATGGATTTGTTTTGATATTAATACTGTGGAATTTCCCTTCCGATGTTGCATACTTTCACTGACTGGTCTCAAATGTTGTGAGAACATACCCATGTAATTAATACTAACATGCTTCACAGTGCCACTCCAATCAGCAGCTGCCTGTCATGGATTCACATTGTCATTTGCTGTAAAAGCAAAATTAAGTGCAGAGTACAGATGACTATAACGAATCATAGATGCATCTTGTTAGGGCATCACTTATTGAGAAACAAAAGAAAAAGAATTATTTATGAATTAATTAATGAAATTTGTTCAAGCTGTATGACTTTGAGTTTCACCTATTTGTTTGATCACTTAATAATTGCCCTAGATTTCAGAGTATATTTGTTAGAGGGGCAAACTTGTTTTAACACATTGCTTTGTGGTTTAAAGGTTTCACAAACATACAGATAAGAACTTGTCAGAGTTCAGTACAATGTTAACTGCAGTTGATTTCATATTTGTTTCATTTGCACTTCTTTGTGTTGTTTTATTCCAGACTTTCTATTAAATACTCTTTTACCCCATCTCTATTAACAGCGTAACAGTAATTCCCTCCAAGCACAGGGGGACACTGTCACCTTTATGACCTTTATACGTAGAGTGTCACAATCACATAACCATCACAGACACAGGAGCTCCATTTACATGGATTCTAATGATCCATGAATAAATTATTGAATAATAAATCAGACAAATCTGATTTAAATATGTCATTTTGACTTCATCAGAATGAAAATGAAACTCAAAAATTCGGTGCATGTGCGAAGGACCTACAAATCACATAAATTAGGTATGAGGGCACATGATTGTTCGGAAGATTAAATCTGATCAAAGCAGTGTGCCGTGTATCAAAAAGATTACTTTATACAGAGGTCATGGAAATACTGCAACCTCTCTCTTCATGACTTTTGTTCTTTTCATCCATCTCTTCTTAAGTTGAAAAAAAAAATTAAAAGGAGACACTAATGCAGTTACATAGGGCATCTTAATCCTAAACTCCATAAATAGAAGCTTAGAAATATCTTTGTGATGCACAATTATCATTCAATTCATCAGTTATTATTCTTGTCATTTGTCGAAGTATATCACAGATCAAACTGCACCGCTCTATCCTTAGACCCCCACACACACCTGGGAAACAGTCCTCAAGGGAAGTCATCAATCAGCTTTATGAGACTGCTCTGGGAAAGTGGCTTCTCTTCTCTTCTCTTCTCTTTCAATTCATCTCTCTCTCTCTCCATTCTTTCTCCTATTTGAGCTTTAATCATGTCAGTTCACTTACTCCATGGATTGCACTGTTTACTCAAGTGTTCTTTCAGTCAATTGCGCTCGTCGCCTCCAAATCTTGCCCTTCACCCCAACCTATACACTTACCCACTAAATCGCTTTGGGCTAAGCGCAAATTATTCTTTGGCGCAAATACGTTTGCTAAAAGTGGTTTTCGTTTCCACCTGTTTGAAAAGAGCGCCTGCGACAGAGTTAGCAAAATGAGTATGTGTGTGTGTGCGTGTGTGCGTGTGTGCGTGTGTGTGTGTGTGTGTGTGTGTGTGTGTGACGTCACGTCGACGGTAATGGGTTCGCCGAGCGCGTTGCTTTCTGTGACACTGGTGGTCAAAAACTCTATGAGACGCAGACGAACCGGCAGCGCAGCACATGGTAGGAGTTACTATTTATTTCTGCTATTCCTCTTAATTATGGCTAGTTTGTGATCGGTTATGATCGGCTATGGGCAAAGTAACGGCTTCAGATAGAAATGCAAAAGAACTTTGACCAGCTGATTGGTGAGGTTGAAGTGAACCCCCCCTTAGAGGGAATCTAACTTTGGGAAAGACTAGCGGATGATCGATCAACTTCCAGAACGCAGCAAGGTGAATTATTGGATGATTTATTAGAAGTCTAATATAAGGAAAAATGTTCTTCGGGAAAAATATTATTTTCAAGTCTGAAGAATTGAAGAATCGTCGGATTGTACACAAACCCCGGATATCAGGATTATTATAGGCCTAATCTTATTAACCTGCTTTGAAAATAAATATTGTTGTACTGCTTTCCTTAATTTTCTTAGTTTTTAGTTTTTAAAATTTCCTCATAAGGAGACTTTAAATCCAATAAGTCAATAGATCCGAGAATAATAATAATAATAATAATAATTATTATTATTATTATTATTATTATGTTGTTGTTGTTGTTATTGTTGTTTTTATGTTTTGACTATTAGGATTGGCCTAGAAACGTAAAGTATTATCATATTAATATAAAAGTGCAATAATAATGATTAATAATTTTGTAGCATTATTATACATGTATATAATTATAATGAATAGTAGTAGTAGTAGTAGTAGTAATAATAATAAATATTTTCATCGTCTTCTTCTTCTTTAATATTGTTGTTGCTGATAAAGTCATTGAGACATATAGCCTCTTGAATTAGGAGTGATTCTTATTTATGTTCCAAAGTTAAGCTTAATTGTTTTGTCTACAAATGTAAAGATTTTCGTGGTTTCGCTTATTTTTGCAATAACACACGCGTTTATTTTTGGGTAACAGGCAAATGAATTACATGTGGCTGGTATTATTTGGGGGTAATTAAGCACTCTGAAACACATGTGCAGGTTAAAACCACAGTTTTAATCTTTATTTGCTTTAGTCGTTCCCCTCATCTCAAATAGGAATTAATTAAATACCTCTTTATAATAGACCGTGAAGGCTGTTTAAACGCTTTGTTCATTAAAAAGCTTAATTATATGCATAGTTTGATTTATGCCCTAATTTTAAAATAGTTATTTAGCCATTTAAAACTTCTTGTCAAGAAAAACAAATGACCTTAAATAATTCCGATCAGATTGACGATATTAGTTTTGGATCCCATGTGGAGGTTGTTTATAGAAACTGATTAACTTTGGTCATGTCTCACTTTAAAACTATGGGATTAAACAGAAAAAAAACACAAGTTGGTGACCTATGGCCTGTGTAGGTGGCCAGCTGCAAGAGGCTGATTTTCTTATTAAAAACGCAATTTCCGTTTGCCTTTTTCTGGCTCCCTTTTCCTCAACGACACATGTCGGGTCACCTGATACATCTGACTGGTTGTGATTATATATCCATAAAGCTTGGGTTTTCATTAAATGATCATTATAATGATTGAGCAGAGTTACAGTTAATTCGATTCCCAGAGTAATATCGACGTTAAAAAAGAAATTGCTGTAAGTGTCTGAGGACATGGTTTTGACGGATTTGATCCATTATGTTCTATTAGCTGATGCGCATTTTGCGGAAGGGTGTGATTTCAAAGTTAATGATGCTTCTTGGAAAATGTCAGCAAGACGATCTTCTGAGTGTTATTAACGCATACGATCGTAACTAACACATGTGCCTCTAAGCTGAAATGAGGTGGAACCGATGTGCAGGTCTGACAGCTCGGTCTGATTTCACTGTGGAAATGTTGTGCTTGGCATTTGTGAAGGAAGCTCTAGGGCGATTTCATGTGCATCTGTTTTTCAGTTTTTCAACACTGACACTGAAGCGAAAACTCCCTAGAAACCTTCAATGCCAGGGCGCCTAATCTAGCGTGGGAGAGTGTATGATTCTCTCTCTCTCTCTCTCTCTCTCTCTCTCTCTCTCTCTCTCTCTCTCTCTCTCTCTCTCTCTTCCATATGGTTTCCCCTTTAAACTTGAACCAGGCCGTTGTTTTGTTAAACTTCTGAACAGCATAACTCGGTATATGCGGTGTAATAATAATAAATGTCCTTATAATCTTCATCTTACAAGAGATGAACGTTAGAGGTTTCTCTGAATTAGGACTTGCAAGGAAGCATGAGCATCTATTTGCAGGTTGTAGATTTATGAGGCTCATGTCTGGACATGCTTATTAAGAACATTACTTCATGGAGCAAGTCTGGATCCTCCTTCGAAGCTTTTGGCTCATAGGAGAAGTGTTGAAAGAAAGGTTAATTACAATCAACATTTTTTCACACTATTAATAAGAGAAAAATGGTCTAGTTTAATGCGGTTGATATTTGAACAGTATATCTCCTTAATGCCCACCGCAATTCCATTTATTATGAATCGACGTGGCCACAGGAGGCGAGTGTGTATGTATAGGATAGATGGGAGCCTCCAGCTAAAGATACGAGCAGCAATAATCCATTTTCGGAGGCCTGTCAGGTTACTGCTTCTCTAAAATGAGATTAATACCTGATGCACAAAGTGAACGCTGTGTATGGACCTCAAGGTCTTTCAGAGTTTGCACTTTCCACGGACAACTAAATCTAAAGTTTTGGCACTAATGGCTGTTCATTTATAATTATAGGAGGCGTTATTTTACAGATATTTCTACGTAGGTTCTGTAATGGGTATGTAATGTAAAAGTCTCTATTACTCTGTTGTGGATGAAATAATGAAATCGTCGTTAAAAATATTTTTTACGACTTAAATATTAAAAGACAAAATATAAATTCGAATATATTCGAAATAAAAAAAATGGTATGTGACTATTCTCAGAGACAAAACATTTAGGATATTGATCCCCCAAATTATAATGTTCGTACAAAATATAAATAAATAAATAAATAAATAAATAAATACTGTATATAGATAGAAAACTAATAGAAAATGGATTGGAAAATAAAAGGCTCTGAACTCCGTTTACGACATATTGGAAAGTGTTGAACAGAATTGACTGAATATTTTCTTTCATTCATTCATTCATTCATTCATTCATTCATTCAGTCACGGGGGTCTGCTGGAGCCTATCCCAGCGCACATAGGGCGAAAGGCAGGGGTACACCCTGGACAGGTCGCCAGACCATCTCGGGGCCACACATAGACAAACAACCACTCACACACATTTTCACTCCTATGGACAATTTAGAATCAGCGATCAACAGATTATACCACATTTAAAAAGGTGGATTAATAGCTCATATATTTACATGTATTTCATATATTTACAAATACTAATAATTTATATTCATGTACAGCATTTTAAAAGATAATTCTTTATTTAACTATTTTTGTTATTTGGTTGTCAAAATACCAGAAATGTTTTGCGCTGAGCTGAAATCCGCGCTCATGTTTTGCACAATAAATGTAATATTATACAGTATATATGATAAACATTGGTCTAATAAACAAACAAAAAGAAATAAATAATCATTCAGCCATGTATTAATACCACAGTGATTTTCCAATTATTGATCCAATAGGTGTGTGTTTTATTTCCGTCCTGCTGTCATTACTGTGGATCAGAGCTCAGTGGCTCCGTGACGAGTTATGTTAAAGCGGTGCATCGGTGCATCTGTCAGACAGCAAAAGCTCCCATTTAGCAAGGGAAGAGCAACAGAATGCAAAGAAACTGACAGGTATCCAGGACTTTTCAAGTTCAGCCAAAACGTGTGTAAAATCGATTTCAGGGAGAGTGGGCAGGAGAGTTCATGTGGTACCTCATTCTCGTAAATGAATAAAATAGCATATGTGGGCCTGAATGGTGCTCGTTAGTGGTCTATAACTATGTAACCATCTTTAACTATTCTATAAAGTAGTCTTTAACTCTTGAAGTTTTGCGCATAAGCCTCGAGCAAAACTTGCTCTTTTAATCCGAATAGGCTTTTAAGCTTAAAACAAAACCATACAAAATTATATAAGCTCACATAAATTAATTAAGCACTGTGTAATGCAGCATTAAGTAAACACATAAAATGTTATTAGGTGTCAGTTTATAAGCATTTCCGATTGGTTAAACAATCTTTTAACTATTTTAATTTTAAATGCACATTGTATGTAGTTCAGCATTAGTAAAAAAAAAAAAATCACGATCTGTTAACATAAGAAAAATCAGAGTATCCAGTTACATTTACAGCATTTCTCCTCCTCTCTTATTCAGAGCAACTAACGTGTTTATTTTATATAACATTTGCTGGTAAAAGGTCTTGCATTGGGGACCCGGCAATGACAGCTTGGTGGAGCTGGGAATCAAACCCCGACCTTCCCATACATGAATATGCCATTTTTTTTTATAGAGTTCATCGAAACCACAACCTTGTGCGCCCTGGTACAAATGTATGTCTAAATTATATTTGATCATTTATAATTTGTTTCAATTTTTCTTTGACGTCGTGAGAACACTTCGAGGGTCGCAGGGTCCAGAAGAAGCCCGTCTCATCTTAAAAGTGCACTTCGCTTTAAGTGTCATAAGTGTCTTTCTCCCCTTTCACATTGAGTGAGAATTTATGGTAAGTGAAGGATAAATTATTGTAACCGCATCCGCAATGATGGAATGACCCACCAGGCAGAACCTTATTACTAAACATACACTGTGTATGTGTTCTTCAGGGTGTTTGTCTCATAGAGAGGATTAATAATCCATGGAATCCACAAAGACTTAATGATTTTTATTGTTAATTAATTAATCTAATAGATCCGGTTACTGTCATGTACTTCAAGTCGTGAATAGTTGTCATGTCTCTGCTCACCTTCTATCCCAACTTACCATCTTACTCATCAGGCTGCTTGATACAGAGACGCTACAGAT
The DNA here is from genome assembly GCA_026260255.1 of Pseudolaguvia tuberculata. Taxonomy (NCBI): domain Eukaryota; kingdom Metazoa; phylum Chordata; class Actinopteri; order Siluriformes; family Sisoridae; genus Pseudolaguvia; species Pseudolaguvia tuberculata. Next base: position 3,028,519 of record JAOTRA010000034.1, read on the forward strand.
ATCCGAGAGCCAATGAATCAGACACTTCAATTAAAGACCGATGAGTTTGTGACAGAGGAGCCGCAGGTTTCCTTTTCGGCCGGGTTGCAGCACCACACATGCAGATGGTCGTTGTTGCCAGATTGAGGGTTGCAATCACGGTCGCCTCACAACAAGAAGGGGATCTTTCTTGGGGGAGTTTGCATGTTCTCCCCGTGCTTGCGTGGATTGGATCTACCGTCCAAAAACATGTACATTAGGTTAGTTTGATTGGTGAATCAAAATTGCCCATAGGAGTGAATGTGTATGTGCTTGGTTCTTCGTCTGTGTGTGCCCTGTGATGGACTGGAGATCTATTCAGGGTGTACCCATACCTCTCGCCCTATGTGTGCTGGGATAGACCACAGCGTATCTCTGTGTCTCAGAATTAAAGATGAATAAGTGAATAAATATATATATTCGATAATATTGTTCTGTTTAATACTATTTAACCACAAATGTATAACCATGTTATCAACGCGCTCCAAGTGAACAGCTCCGCTTTCAAACGTGTAAAAACTAGTTCCATTGGGAACACAGGACTTTTTCTCTGGAAGGTTTATAACAGATACACAACATGCTAATGATCTATCTGAGCAAAGTCTAGTCGTAAAACTACAAATAAGAATAGCGGGCATTTATTAAACTTCTATGAATTCTTCATTTGTATGGATTTTTAATTATTGTATTTTATGGAACTAAATGTTAACAAGGTGTTATTTATTTTACAGAATGGGTTAATATGAGCTTCAGCTAATCCTTAATAATTTGTATTAATGTTTAACGCTAACACGGTTTTGTTGATTTAATTTATAACTGCTTTTGATTGCTGAGAACTCTTGCATGAAAAAAAGGAAACGTCATGTGTATCTGGGAACCCTACAGGTAGATTTCTCTGTCTCTCTCTCTCTCTGTCTCTCGCTCTCTCTCTCTCTCTGTCTCAAACACACACACACACACACACACACACACACACACACACACACACACACACACACACACACACACACA
>JAOTRA010000034.1:3049239-3063835 GCA_026260255.1 Pseudolaguvia tuberculata
GAAAGAGGCAGATGTAGAGGACAGGGTAGTGTGGAGAAGAGTGATCCGTTGTGGCGACCCCTAACGGGAGCAGCCGATAGAAAAAGCAGAAAGATTTTCACATGGATTTACTTTATTTGATTAAGTGAACTAGAACTGGCATGGAAAAAAAAAAGATCAATTTACAACCATAAAATGTCTAAACGATGAAACATTCAAACCCACAGAAGCTCGAAGATACAGTACACGCCACCAGTGTTGAGCACTCAACATCTGCTCTGCTATTTATATTGACAGATGTGACTGCAGATGTGACTGAAGGCCAGTGTTAAGCGTGTTACTCTAGGCCTGAATTAGTAATTTACTTAATCATAAAAGAACCGATAAACAGCGTGACTTTTGAGTTTGCTGATGTTAAAGCGCTATTACCGATGTGTGTGTGTAAAAGCCCCGCTGCTTGAATCTAAATTGTAATCACATTGGGACATCGGTTTACAGTTTGATGTTATACTCTACTTGATTCATTCATTCATTTTCTTACCCGCTTATTCCCTAATTCGGGGTCACTCGGGTCTGTTGGTGCCTATCCCAGCGCACGTAGGGCAAGAGGCAGGGGTACACCCTGGACAAATTACCAGTCCATCGCAGGGCCTGGTACAGTATATAGTCTATGTACCTGGGTTACTTAAAACACATTTAGACAGAACAGCTGCTAAACAGTACCAAATGGCCACAGTATTAATAGATCTTGCTCTCTTTTGTGCATAAGTCAGGTATTTACAGCTGTCACAACTCTCGCTTTCAATATCATGAGCTACCACATACAACTCAAGTTCAAGGCATCAGACTATCTCTCATTGAGTTACCGCTTATTTATACAGGTTGGAGGTGCAGCAAAAGACGTAAACCACTGATAATGGAATTATAAAGACATTTACACTTAATATTCTAATAGAATAGTTTTGAATGTAGCGTTACTTTAATTGTTTTGCCACTTAAACTTAAAATGTACGAGTAAGCCACGACCTACTTCCAAAACAATATACATTCTGCACACTAATAAACAAACATCAGCCCAGAAAGGTTATCTTCTATTACAAATTTATTTTGAGTAAGAAACAAAAGTGACAAACATGGCACCAAAATTGGCACTGTTCTGTTCAATCTTCATTTAGCACAGGTATGCATTGATTATATTCATTCATACAAAAATGATTATTCCTGTCAGTCTACAAACAAACAAAAAAGACTAGAAAAATGAAATATGCAGATTATACAAGCCGCCTGTTTTACCCAGCATAAGTACCATTTCGCATGAACTCTTCCTTTATACCATAACTTTGGTCTGCCAACATTTGCAGCCAGTTTGATAGTAAACATTTGTGACTATGATTGATTCTCAGTCTACATTAATCCACTGTACCAGGAAAAAAAATAAGCAGTATAATCCTTTACGTCAAACCCTGTTTCACATTAGTTTATCGTCATTTATTAATGTTTGTTAAAGGTGCTCTGTAAAGAAAACAGACCTTCATCACTTGTTGACTAATGGAAGAAAACCATTTCTTACGTTTAAACATTTCAGCTGTGGAAGCTCATGGTTGCAAAGATTTGTAAAAATACAACTTACTAACACCACGTCAAAGCTGCCTTGACAAAAACATCCAAAGTTTCTTTTTGTAACATTTGTTGAAAACAAGGATCTAAATGTTAATATTTCCATAAACTGCAATTATTTAAACAAATGAAAACACATCTCTGCAGGTATATGTTATGCAGAAACCCAAACACACATTTGGCGATCAAAAGAACTAGCATTTGGGCAGGATGAATTTTGCCAAGGCAAATATTTTCATAGGCTATAATGAGGCCTCACAGATTTTCCTATGATAAAGTATAGTGCTTCCTGCATAATGTGATAAATATTTGCAGGAAAAAGGGACATGAAATGTTGGATGAAAACAGCACATTTAGGATGGCCAGTCCCTGCTGTGAGAATGAACTATATTTCTTAATGTGCTAAATCTTTTAAACAAGTTGTGCAAGATGTCCAGTTTTATACTGAAACCCTGTTCCTGCCAGCAAGGATAGATACCAACTATAAACAGTTATCCTGCAGCAACACCAAGTGTTACATCTCAGTCAGTAACTGAATGAGGCCCAGTTATTATACGATTAAGTCACATAAAGGATTCATTTATTTGCTCTCGCCTGAAGGTTCACTCATCCATCCCACACACCGACTCGTTATCCTATGTTAAGTTTCCCCTACATGACATCCACGAAGAACTCGCTGGGGTTTCCCATGGCCAAGTGGAAAGACTGCCTGGAGGCTGTGAGCTCAGGTGGAACAGAGGCCAAGTCACGTGTGGGAGGAGCTCCAGGAGGACCTCCGGGATTACTGGGTGGAGGCAAGCCTGGGTGTAGTTGTGTACCAGCTGTCTGAGGAAGAGGTGCGCCCAAAGCTGGGTGTGGATGTGGATGCTGTGGTACCATCATTACCATCATGGGGTTGTATGGAATGGGAATGCCAGGTGGGTATGGAGCAAGGTGAGGTGGTGGTGCCCGGTGATGTGACCGCTGACTAGCATGACTGTGCTCACTTGGTGTGGCTGAGCCATGGTCCCTCCTTAGGCTACTTCGCACAGAGTATTCAGATTCACTACCGCTGCCTGAGCGCGAGTCAGCTCCACCCCCGTTCGGAGATTTGTCGTCACGGGTGCTGCCAGCCACAGTGCTGCCACTTTTACTACCTCTCCTCCTCTCGCCCTCACTTCGGTTAGAACCACTGCTCCGACTCCCTGTAGATGCGACAGAAGAAGAAATAGTCATTATAATGCATACATTCACAGTTGCATGCCAGAAGGCTTTAACACATACAAATAGTCTTTGGGGTGGAGGCGGTGTAGTGGTCACAGTTGCCTCACAACAAGAAGGTCCCAGATTCGATTCCAGGGCAGGGTGGGTCTTCTTTTTGCATTGGCTTTCTCTCACAGTCCAAAAACATGTACATTGGGTCGACTGAATGTGTGTGGTTCATTTACATGTGGCCCTGTGATGGACTGGAAATCTGTCTGAAATCTGCCTCTCGCCGTATGTGCCCTATGTATTAGACTTAATTCTACCATTATTCAACCATTTACTATTCACCTGGAGATTGGGTAGGAATAATGATTGTAATGCAGCATACCACTAGAGGGCAGCTAAAATGCATTTTGTCTTTCATTCATTCATTCATTCATCATCTTCTTCTTCTTCTTCTTCTTTGTCCTTCGGCTGCTCCCGTTCGGGGTCATTCATTCATCTTCTAACCTGCTTATTCCCGAATTCGGGGTCACGGAGGTCTGCTGCACCTATCCCAGCACACATATGGCGAGAAGCAGGGGGTACACCATGGACGGGTCACCAGTCCATCTCAGGGCAACAGACAAACAACCATTCACACACATTCACTCCTATGGACAATTTAGAATCACCAATTGACCAAATCTGCATGTTTCACGCCAGCGCAGGGAGAACATGCAAACTCCGCACAGAAAGATCTCGACCCGGGATTCCAACCCGGGACCTTCTTGTTGTGAGGCACCTGTGCCATCCACTACGCCACCGCGCCGCCCCGCATTTTGTCTTTAATTCAGAAATTCTGTATTAGTACATTAAAATTAGTGCAGCGGTGCAATAGTCAATTCCTAGAGGACCAAAATCTCTGCAGTGTGTAGTGTCAACCTTACTCTAAAAACAAAACCTAAATTGTTTTAAGCAACCCTAAAAGATGATTAGCTGAATAAGGTGCAATCAATTAAGGCAAAGTGAATAAGGTGCAATCAATTAAGGCAAACTCTTCAGAGTGATAAGAGTTTCTCACCCTCACTGTGTTGGCTACCCGTGCTGCCAGGGGCATAACTGTAGCTGGAGAGCTCATGGTATGGAGGCGGCTGACTCGAGTATGGGTGTGGGTACTGGTATGGAAAAGAGTGGAGCAGCGGCCACGGTGTCGCCCCTGGTAATGGGAGAGGGGCCAGTGTGTCTTGGTCTGAAGCTCCACTGGAACCATCGTTATCATTGAGGGACAGGTTGGCCATGTCTGAGATTTAAGAAAAAACAGGAGTAAGAGACTAAGTAAGTTATAAAAAAAAATATATTTTGATTTAGCAATTTAAAAAGGTTGTACTTACAGTTCTCACAGTCACTGAAATCTCCAAATATGTAATAGCACTGCTCGGAGAATGTGATCTTGTTAACAGTATGTCTAATGAAACCAGCCTTCAATAGGTTACTGGCATATTTGCGAGCTTCTCTGCGGTCCTGAAAGCCCTCTATGTGATGGTAAAGCCACTCAACAACATCTGAGCCTGCACATAAATCATTAAAGTCAAATCAGTAGGAATGTATTTGTTTATAATTCATGAAATTGTCATACAAAATCAATTAGCTAGGAATACTAAAGAAAAAAATACTTTTCATACCCAGGAAGGCATTTGGAATAGTGATCTTCAGCCACATTCTGTCTCTCACTTCTAGCCCTGACTCAGGAGAGGCCATGGCCTTTGCCACAGATGCCATATCAGAATGAAGAGACAGATTAAATTCATCAAAACCTAAACACAAAAGAAAATAAACTCAACTATAAACATAAGACACATGTGACAAATCCAGTACCTTAAAAGATTTCAAAAGTGGAAGATCACAGAAAATAACTTTTGAAAAATCAGGAAATAACCAACAAGAAGTTAAGATAGAGCCTAACATACGTTCAGTCTCAGTAACAGATGAGCTGGATGTGATTGTACTGCCTGGGTAAGGAGGGTACGTCCCAGTCATGGCTACAGAATGAGTGACCCACGCTGCAGGATCTATAGGTCGGATAGGCTCATCTGCCAAACAGAAAGAAACAAGAAACTGTATTAAGCTCTTTATTCTTTATGTACTTCCTGTCAAGCTGGTGCGCCAAGTAACAAATGCAATAAACATGAAATACCAGGTAATTTGACACTCATAAAATCACTCAATACAATACAATATCCTTTTAAATTGAATTTGAAGTGACTCACTACGAGGAAGTGTAAAGTAGCCTTGAGGTGATGGATCCCAGCATTTAGCAACAGTCAGAGTGATTGGTCTGAAATACATTTATTCCAAATATATTAAACCTGAAACAATTATACAAGTATATTGTTTGTTTGATGCCATTTGAGCATCTGTAACTAGAAAAAGTATACAATACATAAATATATAAAATACAACTTTTTACTTTTGTTATACAAAGAATGGGTAATTAAATATTAAAATTAATTAAGAAAAGGTTTAAATCAGACCCTTGATGTTCTGAAATATTCCTTCAACAGGATTTGCTCTATAAAAGTGTTTCCTTTCAGGGTTCAAAACAATGTCTTACCCTGGTTTGTGCACAATCTCACGCAGTACTCTGACTGCATCATCGTTGCTCATATTTTCAAAGTTAATATCATTCACCTGTAAAGAAAAAGTACATTATACTTAAAAATAATTTATTATATCTCTTCCTTGACAAAGCTGATTAACACAAATACAAACAAAGGCAAGTGTTCAAATATAGACCGACAGTTCAGCTAGGCTGTAAATATGTCTAATCTAGACTCTGAGCACTTTATAATACTGGCTAATGGTGCCCTTTCCTGTTAAAACAGCTTAAATTCTTCACAGCATGGATTCTACAAGATGTCGTAAACATTCCTTCCAGACTGGGGCTCACGTTGACAATTGTTATCACACAAAACGCAGATTTTCTAGAACTTCTTTTCTACTGCTGTATATTAATTATTTTTATTCCAGAAATAGACTTTTTTTTTTCATGGGGAAACTGGCCATTTAGAAAAAAACAGGCAGCAACCCTAAGCTCACTATGAAATTGTTCCCTACATCATCACAACCTTGATAATATATTAGACTGCTGCCACACGACTGGCTGATTAGTTCACTGCATGTATGCGTTGGTGTGCAATTGTTTCAAATTAAGTGTCAAATTAAATAAATCATGGTTTGAAATCAATTACAGCCATCTGAAACCTGTTTCTTCTCATGGTGTACATATCCAATATTCAAAGCATGCACTTCATCACACATCCATGCAGATGTGTAATTCACATATTTTCACCTTATTCCCAGACCTCACTCCCCTTTATTTTAAATCCACAACAAAATTTCGGTCACCTGCAACAGCATGTCTCCAGGTTCGATTCGCCCATCAGCAGCCACTGCGCCTCCTTTCATAATGGAGCCAATATAGATGCCACCATCACCTCTCTCATTACTCTGTCCGACAATACTGATGCCAAGGAAATTATACTTTTCTGTAAAAACAGACATGTGAAGAAATGAACAGAAGACACTTTCTAGAAGTGCAGCTTCAGCTCTAGGCTAAGAGTTGCTCTTATAAATTTGAGGAAGTATTGATTACATGTGTATAAGATTAGTAGAATATGTAAATCTAATAATTTATACAACTCAAAGAATTTTTGCACAACAAAGAAAACAAAAAAATCTGAATGCATTGAAACACACAAACCCATGTTGAGAGTGACCGTGATGATATTCAAAGACATAGTGGAGTCAGTCACACTACTGAAAGATGATGCCTACAAGAACGTATAACAAATAATGAAAAAACAGACAGTAACTACGATTCATGTGTTTAATGATGAAAGTACCCTCTCTAGTCTTGGCGGACGCTGCTTCCTGCGTCTGCGGTGACGCTTTAGCAGTCTAGAAGCAGTGCTCTGTTCTGTTGAACTGCTAAACCTGGACACACATAAGCATCAGACATTCAGAACAGAAATGACAAAGCTTTTAAAAAAGGATTCGATTTAGGGAGATAATGGGCATGTTTCAGCATTTCCTTTGGTTTGTTTCTCCTCTGCCTAACCTGCTCATGGTGTCATCATCATCGGAATCACAGAAGCTAGTAGTTTCCAATTCACTGCTCATGACTGTGGTAGCACTTTCATAACCTGCCAGGTGCCTTTCCATACGTGACTGCCCATTCATACGTGGTCCTAAAGCAAAAATCAAACAGTTGCATAAAAAAGGTGAGGAATCCAAAGAGTAAGATAAATGTTACTTACTCATATTAAATCAACATTACATAACTGCCAAGACATGTGTCCTATCTCACCATGCTCCATGCTCTCTCTGTGGCGAGGTCTCTCTCTCCTGAAGGACACCACAGACTCTGTCTCTGTCTGTTCATCCAAAGTCTCCACACTGCCTGCAGCGTTTGGACTAACACCAAGCAAACACAAACATGCAATCATTTCAAGCCACAAAGTTTGCATCTTTAAATAAAACATGTATAAACTGTACAATGATCAAAGGTGGTCCTAGAACTGTACATTTATTTGGCTAATGCGTTTATTAGCCGAATGTTGTTAGTGTGTAAAGTGTTTGTTGTGAAGAGAACGGAATTAACAATGGGAATAAGTTACTGTAATATTTAGACCTGCCCTAAACATGAACAATACATTAAAGAATTGTTTGCTTCTTTAGTTTATTTTTGTTCTTTAGTTTATGGCACATAGCTTGGAAAGATTTACATGTAAATGTTATACCTCCATTGAACAGACTTAATAACACATTAAATAAAACCATTGACTGAAACCATGATAGTGTGCCAGATACAAATCCCTAGGTCAACACCAACGAAGTAAAAATATTTAGGAGGATGAAAGATGCCTACTGAAATGAGGGCGGTCTTGAGTCTCCGATGCCCCCGGTCCTTTCAGCTGGAGGGGGGGGAAGGGGTGGTGGAGGAGGTGATGGCTGGGTTCGGACCTCTACAGGAGGTGGCACAGGTTCTGCTACAGGAACATCTGATGACACAAGCTTAAAAGAAAGAAATATAAGATATAAGCAAATTTATATACATTTATTTAAATGTATGTAACTGATTTGATGTCAGAGGGTTGTCTTGAGTCAGTGTTTGTAACGGTGGCACTTTATTTTTTCCCCCCATTGTCCAAACACATATTTGTGGTTGTTTCTTAGACCTACACACTGTCATCAACTTCACACTAGGGAGGTTACTGAAAATAAGCCCTCATAAATGTATCCTTTTTAAGTCCAGCTAGAGACAGGAGGGTAGGTGGTAGATGAGAAGACTACATTTTTAGAAACGATATACAAATAAATGCTATTTGTTTTTATTAATACTGTATATAATTAGATGATGTTGCGTGATCAACCTTAATATGGCTTAAATTTTAGTCAATTATTTTGGTTTTCTAAACATACCACACAAACAAAAAGCAGTACATGTCCTCGTTCAGTGCCGAGCAAATTTTTACAATACTAAAATCGACGAAATTTAGAAAGTGGTATAATATGTAAGTGTTGAGCAGTTAAAAGCTGCATATTTCTTACTGGCTAGAAAACAATCATTAAAGCTTAAAACTATCAAACGTGGTTATTTTTATCATGTAATAAATTCTACTGTATACAATCCAATAACATTTTAAACCCTGTGAAATAATGGCAGTGTGTGTGAATCCACATAAGCATTTATTACAGTGGAGTCAGTTCTAATGCGCGTTGAGCTTTTAATTCTTCAAGTACAGAGTTCAACCATCTTAGCTTTAAATGCTCAATGAAAAAAAAAAAAAAAACATTAGACAAACAGTCTGTGTTACAGATCATCTAAAGTCTTTCTGCCATTAAAGCTTTGTATGAGGCACAACAAAACACTTTCAGGTCATTAACAGCTCCTGTGAATAAATAGTTTGTTGACTATATGAGAGAACTAAAAGATCTCACACCTGTAAACAGTTTTGCTCAAAAATAAATAACATGCCTTTCCTATGTCTAACATTTGCGCACCAATGATTAGTTCAGGCCAGACAGCCGGCAGCCTCATCTGAATACGTGCGTGTGATGAAAGGAAAAATGGCAAACAGGAATTTACTCTTTTTATTAACCATCTATAATACCTTAAAAGGGATACCTAAAATAACTTAAAATCATGGCATTCTAAGTGGGAATTCTTTTCAAATTAGTTAGATTAGCAGCTATTTATTTCCACACTTAATCCTAAGCTCAGTTATTACTGTTTATAATACAAATGAAAGGTTATTAGGCTGAGAACTCTGAAATATTCCTTTTGGGTGCAGAAGATTGGAGTTTAATGGTGGAAGCTGTTTAAACTAGTTAAGAACTTAAGTGCTTTGTCTCCATGTTGGGCAGACCTGCACAAATATTAAATCAAAGAAATGAGCACGTGTGCATTAACCAACAATGGGCAATAATAAAACTACATTATAAACTATATACCACTTATTACTTAGTAAATGTAAAAGTGCATGTTAACTGTGTTTTATGGTATAAATGTATATTTAAAGAACAAAGTTAAAAGATATTTGTTCATTATTATTTCTAGTTCAAAGTGTAATACATAAATATTTGGGGGGGGGAAGAGCAGAGAGTGCTGCAGGTCACAAAAACCCTGTGACATTAAAACTACAAAAAAACAAATAAATCAACAGTTCGGTTGCTGTCAGCAAACAAAAGATTTAGCCTAGGGCAGGTAGTCCTAAATCGAATGCTTAGATTTACTAATGACGTCTTTGTCATTAAAATACATTTTTAAAATACAGTTTCTATGGTTTTTAGAGAAGAAAACCTGCCCTGATGCTTTTAAAAGCACAAAATATAATCAGTGCAAAGAGTTAGTTTGTTAGAGGCTAGGGATCTCTTAATAGGGTTAATGGATTCAGTGCTATTGTACTCTCTCTCTCTTCATTGAACATGAAATATCCTGATGAAGGTGTAGCATTTCTGTCTCACTCGGTTCAGTTTCAAACAAGTCTTTTGATTTGAGAACAGGCTTTTTTCCTGGAAACTTGTAGTGCAGACCGGGTTTCAGTCATAGGCAGACAGAGCTCTTAAGGTTAGATTAAGACACTAAAGAGACATGGTTGAATCGGTGGGTAAAAGCTTTGCCGTGTCTCACTTAAATGATTTATATTCACTACAAATTTTAGGAAAAGTGCCTTTATGTATTTGCTATACAAACATACAATACATTTTAACGGTGTAAACTTTCTATTAATTGCAAGTGAAGTCATTGTTTCATAGAAAAGCCAGATATAAATAAGAGCAACATCAGGAAAACGATACAGCAGATTCAGGTACATACCCAGGAAACCACTCTTCCATTAAAGCATGGCAGCTTCGCATTGTCATCAGAAATCTCTTCTTTGACCACACTGGAAAGAGAAGTGTCTTGTCAGTAAAGAATTCAATACAATACCTTAATTAAAGTTCAGAGAAAAAGCATTCGGCAGGCTTTTGTTGTATGACTGTATATATCGCGAACGCGGAATAAAATTGTACAAGATATTTTTAAATTCTGTTAATAATGCAATAAGGGATGTGGCCAATTTACAGCATGTGTGAGCTCAGTCTTAAAATATTTACATGAAAAAATAAATGTTTCTTTTATCATATTTAATTGGTATTTATTTTATAGCTAGAAGATATTACTTTTTAAAAGTAATAATAATAATAATAATAATAATAATGCTGTGTGATTGTGAAATGTGACAGCGTAATTGTTATTGTAACGTTCATTCAAGTTCATGTTCAAATAAAAAGAAAATGAAGCCCTTTCATTTTTTGAGGTAACTTTTATTCATAATATAGATTAACTCCAGAATAACTGAACATTGAAATAACTATATTGTGTACATGTCTGCACAAAATATATATATTTTTTAAATCCTATAATTGGAAGGTGCACATCGTAATATTGAAATGGATTACCTTAAATGTAATATTTTAAACAATAATCTAGGGTTAAAGAATTATGTATGGAGTAAAATGTCTGGCATGTGGATGTTAATCAAAATATGTACGCTCATGCTATCAACAAGTCACAAGGTTTGCCAAAATAAAGAAGCTTCATGGCAGTATTTTGGTTTTAAAGAGATGAACACATGCAGACTACGTAGAACACGTAGATCTCAAATGCCACTTTAAAGTGGCAAACATTACAAATATTTACATTAAAACCAAGCACAATGTATATTGCTATGCTGGGTAAACTATATTTTTTGAAATATTGTATTGCCCATCCGATTATTTAGCATGCATTCACATTTTCATTAGTATGGTGCAGCCCTACCAACCCTATGCTGTAACATGAGTTGTTTTCTGTTTGCATCTATAATAATCTCTAAACTCAATATAAAGAGCATTCAAAACATGCAAAAACAAATCTGGATATTTATGAATAGTAAATCTTATTTCTGTGATTCACAGTAATGTTCATGCACATTTTGAAAACTGCTATTTTATATAAGAGTAAGAACAATAGATTTAATCATTCCTTAATAGAAAACAATTATTTGGAAAGTGAAAAACCAGACACGAAGGTGGCAAACGGGGGCAGGGAGGTTAAATCCCATTAGCAATTATGCACATAGCTTTATTGATACCATAAATAGGGAATAAATAGTGGTGGCTTGGTGGTTAAGATGTTAAGCACCAACATAAGGAAAGAACAGGGTTTGATTTCCAGAACTACCAAGCTGACCACTCTGGGCATCTTAGCAAGGTCCGTGATCCCGATTTGTTCAGTTGTATGAAAAGAGATAAAAATTACGTTCTAGATGAGGGCACCTGCCAAATGCTGTAAACGTAATGTAAATACAGCTACTGTCCATTAAAGATTTTCTCTTAACTTCCACCCATCTATCTATCTATCCATCCATCTATCTATGATAGATATTTTATGAGCGATATGGTTAATGTCATGGCGACTGTGTGTTGTAATATGTTAATGTCTGGCCACATTAAATACTTCCACAAGCACAAGTTTCTCTAGCAGTTACAATGAGCTAAAAATATAAATTGTGTTTATGTTAAAGAATAAATCCTGACTGTTTTATCAAGTTAGAGCATCAATGTGTACAAAATTTACTGAATTTAGTTTTGCATATAAATCTTTAAAATCAAATTGCAACTTGTTATTAACAAAGTTTTCAGTTTTACAGATATAAGGCTGTAGACCATGTTTCCCTGCAGCCTAATTTAATCTGCAACAGTCTATTTCACATGGCAGGTTAAAATTCCTCAGATAAACAATGCTGTGATTTACCATTGTTTTCTTGAGGGGAAAAACACTGAGGAGCCATATCTGTTTCTGTGTCTATAAAATCTTGGCATACTGAAACACTTGAGAAAATCTGTTAATATATTTTTCATCTGTATCCAAAAGGAAGGGAGGGGGGGTTGTACGTTTTCTCCAAAAAGAAAAGCTAGTTTTAAAAAAATGACATCCAATTGATCCCATAATCTTATCTGCAAAACATTTTTTTTAAATGCTAAACGCTGAATGCACTTGGTGATCTAGGTTACAAGATATGTCAGGGCAAAAATAGACTGACGCACAAGAGAATGTGGGAACTGAGATATGGATCGAAGAGAGCGGGAGAGGAATGGTCCTACTTCAATCCAAGGCTACAGTGCTATGGAAAATACATTAAGAACCAGACAAGATGAAAGTGGCAACCATCAGTAACCATCCCCCATCCTTTCGGCACACTCTCTTCCTCTCGCATACTCTCTTGCTCTGCCCTTCAATGCTCTTCATGTTGATTCTGCCCAGACACCCAGCAAATGGCCTCTTTCCAACTCCCCTACACCCCCGACGCCACATACTCTCTGGTCCAACCCATCTCTACCACACACAGGCAGGCTGACAGCTGGCTCTATGCACAGCAAATCAAAACAGCAGCATCAGAGAAGTCCTACTTCCTTACATTCCCCTCCACCACCATATCACCTTTCAGCCCATCTATGCATTTCTGCACTTCAACAATAACACACGTCACCTACACACACACACACACACACGCGAGCACACACAGCTACTAGACACCACACAGCTACCAGAAAACAAGCTTAAGGAAATGCAAAACTATGCTACTAAATCACCTTTAAAAAGAAACAGCCTCCTTACTAAAACTCGTCCGACTAATCTGCATCATAAACAGTACATTTCTAGTCTTCCGCAAATTTCCCGGATGTCCCAAAGCTCATTTGGACGTTTAAGGCACCTCATAAAAAGATTCACTTAACAGTTTTTCCATAATTTACCATAAAAATGTACCCCTGGAACATTGATCAAGATCTTGATTATTCAACATGTAGTTGTAGGGTTGTAGAAGCAACTTTATATCGTGTTATATAAAGTAAAGAGTTTTGTAAGATTGTAAAGGATTGTTATCGATTAAGTCAGAAGCTAAATTGTAAACTGTAAACAAAAGTAAACTGAACAGATTTGTATTATCTGACATGATATACTGCACAAGTCTAACAGTAGTATTGCCATGTTACTTGTTTTGTTGAAGCAAATAGATCTTAAATTTTATATTTGAATGGACAACAAACTGGAACTAAGTAGATTAAACTTAGGACTTCTGTGCAGAGTTTGCATGTTCTCCCCACGCTAGTGTAGGTTTCCTCCCACAGTCCAAAAACATGTACTTTAGGTTTATTGGTGATTTTAAATTGCCCATACACAGTGAATGTGTGTGTGTCTGTGAGTGGTTGTTTGTCTGTGTGCACCCTGGACTGACACCAGGGTATACCCCTGTCTCTTGTGCGCTGGGAGAGGCACCCATCAGCAGACTCCCGGGACCCTGAATTAGGGAATTAAGCGGGTAAGATGATGAATGAATGAATTTGTGGACTTTACATGAATTATAAATTCTAGTTCTAATCTAAAATCTAAATTTCAAAAATTTTGCATTTAATCTGCAACCACTATTTTCCAGGTTCCTTTAGCCTGATCCTGGCAACAACAATTTTAACATTTCAATGCTTCCCTGTCTAAAAGCTGAAAAAAACAAACCGTTCTACAAATCCTTAAAGCTGTGACTCTATCAGGCCTTAAAAAGTCATCTGTATTTGTCTTATTAGTTCACACAGACTGTCCACCAAATTAGAGCAGGTTTGGATCCAGATTTCTGACAAGTATTCAGTACAGGATGAGTTTGAATAACATAACACTCTTTTATAACACACAAGAAGCAGTAAAAATCAGTGATCTCTTGTCAAAATGTTTTTTCTCAGTGTAGATGTAGATTAGGAACTTAATGTCCTCCAAGTTAAATTAGGATTCCTCGTTGTTTTCCTCTCTCAGGTCATATCCCATCTGTCCTTCATACGCAAACTGTAGCTGTACCAGTTACTATGGTTAGTCTGACAAAAAGGACATAGAACACCAATCAACAACATTAGACTTTATAATAGTTTGGAAATTTAAGGTTTTGGAAATATTTGTTTAAAAAAGATCCACAGTTGTAAATATTTTTATGTAAAGTTTCTACCCTAAAACAATACATTATAAAAGCTTGGTCTCTTTTTATCCTGTAAAACTGTCACTGCTTCCGGTGGACTTAAACAAGTGGTTTAATGATAGAACAACTAATTATAAACAACCGGTTAATAAAGCACAGCATGAAAAAAGTCTAATGTTTTTGTAGCGCCAAACTTAGCGTGCTCGTGTCCATCCTACACACACACACACACACACACACACACACACACACACACACACACACACACACACACACACACACACACA
>JAOTRA010000034.1:3067133-3083785 GCA_026260255.1 Pseudolaguvia tuberculata
TGTGTGTGTGTGTGTGTGTGTGTGTGTGTGTGTGTGTGTGTGTGTGTGTGTGTGTGTGTGTGTGTGTGTGCGTGTGTATTAAAGGGCGACTTGATCTCCAGATAACCAATCTCTGGAGAGAATACTGGCTAAAGAGGAGTGACATGAGACCCGACTACGCTTGAGTAATTCTACAGAAACAGAGAACTTAAGCCTTGCAAAACAGAGTGACACATAAACAGGGACACAGGGACATGACAGAGCTAAAAATGTGGACTTGAGCCAGACCAGTCCATTTTAATATATATTTATCTATATTTTTGTGCGATGGTACACATTTTTCCCGTAGATAAAACAAGATTGATTGGCTGCTTTACCGGACTGATCCTGCAAGACTTAATAGAAAGAATAAGCTTGGCACTTCTTCACCTTGAACACACACACCCACACACCCACACACCCACACACCCACACCCACACCCACACACACACACACACACACACACACACACACATGTTCTGCAGCTAAAGCATGACTGCTGACTCACCAGCTGCAAACAGTGCTAGTTGGGCTTTTGACAGAAAAAGAAGAAAACAGGATCAAACCCCCCCCCCCACACACACACACAGACCCAGACACACACATACATATATACAACTGCAACATACAATTTGCTATGTATATAAGAAACACTAAACATAGCATAGTCTCTAGTCAGAGGTTCGATCTAACTGCTGTGTTTTTTCCTTACAACCTCAACACATGTATTGTTTTCAAGATGTTTTTTGATTTGTAAATGCTTTTCTTATTATAAATGTTAATAATATTATTAATAATATGAATATTACAATATTTAATAATTGTTTTGTCATACGTTATGTTTCTGTGCATTTCTGATTAAGTGCAATGTTCATTACACTAAATAAATTAGACTCGAATGATAAAAGACAAAGGTTCTTTATAAATTTTACACAGTTACATGATGTACAATTCATATCAGAGGCCTTGACCTAGAGAGTTAATGTTCGGATACAAAAGTACTTGTGCAGAATAATATAATAAATAATGTTTGAAACTTCATGAATGTAGCAGATTGTCCTCATAGTAGTTATGATGTTTTTTTAAATTAAACAATTCTGATTATTTGGGTGTATCTAGACAACGCTCCTCTCTGTTCGTGATTTCAGCTCTCCTAAAACTTACTGCAGTTAAGCCAGACGCACTTCACAAAAACTTGGCTAATATAGCTGCACACAGACGTCCAACAATTTAAATGATTTATATAAAAATACTATAATGCATAAACGCATAATGGTTGATGTTTTTGTGGGGAATTAAACGGGTTTAAAGAGCTAACAAGGTTCGATGTACAAATAAAAGCAAACAATACAGTATTTTATTTTACATAATATATTAATTAATTCTTTCATTCAGTCATCTAATTACCCGCTTATTCCCAAATGCGGGTTCGCGCGCATATAGGGCAAAAGGCAAGAGTACACCGTGGACAGGTTGCCAGTCCATCACAGGGCCACACATAGACGACATTGGACTGTGGGAGGAAACCTGAGTAACGTATAGAGAGTCTTGTAAAACTGTATTTAAAACCAGACAGTGAGGACGTGTGCAGCTTGAACTTAAAAAGGGAGTGCGTGAGTGTGAGAGTGAATAGTAATAATTATCAGGTGTGAGCAGTTAGGCAAGTGTGTTAATTAAGTGGTGGATTAGTTGGGTGTGAACCTGATACTTTTATATCATCATCATATAAAATGCTTTTTATATATGACAATTTATAGATAGAGCCTCATCATTCTCCCATAGAATATCAAACGATCCTACTGTAGAATGCTGGGAGGTTGGCAGTGACTGAGGTGGAGCCAATTTAAGCCATTTTTTATCATTCAAAATAAAAACCTGTTTAGTCTTCTTTAATGTATTCAACAAGTACAATGTCAATAAAAATTCAATTTCCATATGTGGAGCACAGCAAAGAGCATGCAAAAGATTGGAAAAAAAGCTAATGTAGCGAAGTATCAATTTAGAATTCATATTTATTTTCACTTTGTTAAATAGTTAGAACAATTTTTTTATATTGTAGCAAATAGCTAAGCTTATTCAGATATCAGCAACACTTTTTTTTTGTCTTGTGTGAATATTGCTTCATCAATGATCTTATTCAAATTGCTTCATATGTTTGCGCTTATTTTTTTCCTTTCAATATTTATACTGTCACAAAACTAGGTAGTGTTATCAGTAGCAGATGATAACTCCCATGAAATCCTCAACCTGCCCCTGTCTTGTGGAGATGAATGCAAGTTGCCTTTTCTTTAAAACAAATTACACCGGGCAGTGGTGTAGTGGATAGCACGAAGGTTACAACAATAAGGTTCCAGGTTCCATTCCCAAGGCAGGGATCTTTCTGTACAGAGTTTGCATGTTCTACACGCGCTTGCGTGGGTTTCTTCTGAGCACTTTGGTTTCCTCCCACCGTCCAAACCCATATACATTAGGTTGATTGGTGATTCTAACTTGCCCATATGATTCTAAATTGCCCATAGGAGTGAATGTGTGTGTGTGTGGTTGTTTTCTGTCTGCAAACTGTCCAGGGTGTACTCCTGCCTCTCGCCCTATGTGCGCTGGGATAGGCTTCAGCGGACCCCCTGACCCCAAATTTGGGAATAAGCAAATAAGAAGATGAATGAATGAACAGTTCCAAGTCTATATACTGCAGCATTAGGATTTCTGTTTACTGGAACTAAAGGGCCCAAATACTCTTTTAGCATGACCTTGGGAATGATACACAAGGCTATGGACAACCCAGACCTGCTCACACAAAATAAGAAACTAAGCCCTATACTGCTATTTTGGATAACAGGAAAAAGCCAAACTTTTTTTTCTTTTTAAAATCCAGAATCAAGCAGTGTATTTTATTCTAGTAGTGAAAATAGTAACTTTCTTATAAATCTAGACAAAGATTCGGGTCTGAAATGAGTCCGGTTTTAGTTTAATAAGGCTGCGTAGAGGCAGATAACACACAATATAATTCGTATCACGGTACATGGGTCACAATTTATTACACTACACTACATATTGTAATACACTGCAATTATTAAAAAATGTAAAACGAATACATCAAATGTAACAAAACCAGTGGCACCCTTATTTTTTCTTGCAAATCTTGCTTCTGCTACAATAAGTAAGTGAAAATTTGTGAAAGTCAGTGAAAGTTAGTCTTTAATGTGTATCAACATTTAAGGTTAGATTAGCCATAAACCATAGTGAAAAAATATTTATCTGCTTTTTAAATCTGCTTTAACCCATATTGTCCTATAATATGTCCCCTACCACCCATGGAATGAGGTTTATCAGGTTGACTGCTACAACTGCTCTATATACACATCCACCCTTTACCACAAACACATGATTTTCAGTTAAAAAGCTGTATCACGTCAGCACAGGTTGGAAGTGACCGGGACAACACAACAAGAAAATGCAGCATAGTTATTTCAACTGTCCATGACCCATGAAACATACAGTGAAAGTCAATGTTTGAGTATGTAAGAGGAGAAGATGCTCTGTGAAAAACAAGTGGGCAGGAAATAGTAGTCAGAAAAACAGTCAACAGCAGATAAACAACTGAATAGCAGTAAGGAAGAAGTGGAAAGAGTGAGGGTAAAAGACTGAAAGAAAGGAAGATAAGTGAATGAAAGTAAGGGAGAGGAGGAGGAGGAACGTTCACTCATCAGCATTGCTACGGCAACCATGCGTATCCCACTTCCTTTGACGCAAATGCAAAGAGAAATCAAAGTCCTCAAAATAAGGTTGTTATTGCTCTCTTTCTCTATCCATCTGTCCATATCACACTTGTCTTTATTTTTTATTGCCAAAATCTGTCAATATTTGCTTAAATATCACTATTTGATCAGAGGGCAGTGTACCATCTCTACTGGCTGGAATATTCTACCTTCACACTAGTGTCCATCTAGTGTGTGTGTGTGTGTCCATACAGCGTGCGTGCGTGTGTGTGTGTGTGTTTATGTGAACACAGCAAGTGAGTTGTTGGATATAGATCAAAAATGAATTTTGGCTTTAGTGTATATGGTGGATTGGATTATCACCATGTGGAGCAGACCAGGAGACCAATCTGCTTTGTTTGTATTGAAATACCTGCACGAAAATTGCATAAAAACAGTAATAGGATTTGCCTCAGAGTGGAAAAATAGTAAACTGTAAACTGGTGTTTGGGGCACTCTTATAATGTTTTAATATCTAACTAGCCAAATAACTTTCTAAATATCTTAATGCATACGTGATGATGAGAGCCTCTTTAAAGATTTTTTCTTTTTTATTTATGATCAGACATTATCCTACTAGAATAAATTAACTCACATTTTAGACCTAAGTAAACAACACTAAACAGAAATTCAAGCACTGAAGTGAAATAAAACATGTTTAGTGTGATCAAAACATTTTCCCTCACTGTACATGTGACATGTACCTAATATTTTAGGTCTAATATTTTCATGTATTGATTGTGGATGTTTGCCTATTGACAAAGAAATGATCATTCTTTAATTTTTATGATGGATTTATTTTAACAGTGAGAGACTATTTATTTTAACAATGAGAGAAAACTGAAATTAAAGTCAAATAAGTTTCTTTTAGTTGGCTAAGAGGCTTGCATGTATCCCAGGTAGGTTGAAGGCAGTTTTCACAGCTGGTATGTGGCAACTCGAACCTCCATTTTCTATGGGATTATGGTCTGGAGACTGACTGGGCCAACCTAGGACCTTATGTTCTGCTTCTTGAGCCACTCCTTTAGATCCGTGTCATGCTGGAATACCCATCCATGACCACTATTTAATGCCCTGGCTGTTTGACTGCGTTGATATTTTTCGTATGGTCATTTGTAGCGTTTCTCATATACTCCAAACACAGCGTTAAGTTGCTTCAAAAAAGTTTGATTATGGTTTTGTCCGGACGCAACGGATAAAAAGATCTTGTTTACCTCTGGATCAAGCAGATGTTCTCTTAAGAAGGATGATTTTGCGGCCACTTTCACTAATTACAGCGTAGTGTGTTTCCAATTGTTGTATTGCTAACTACGATCCCAGTTGCCTTGAGATAACAATAACAAATCCTTCCTTGTAAAAAAAAAGTTTTGTCACCTTCAATTCATCAATAAATTACAGAATGAGTTAAATGGACTGGATTTGCCGATAAAGAAAATGCAAATCTGGAATGTAATGTAATCTACATGGCATGATAATTGAACCCTCTGTGATTAATAGAAATTCAAAACATAAAATTTAGCAGAAATTAATAAATTTGTGACAATTTATGCATTATGTATCTGTACACAGGTGGCCTGACATGCAAACAACTTGCTTTTTCTTTTTACTAAAATTTGCTGTGCATCAAGAAAATGCTGATTAGATAAGCAGTTTCATGGAAAATATATGTCAAAGATCATAAGTCCAAGACTTACTTAACTGGAATGCCAAAAATAAATACATAAGTATATCAGTCTGATAGAGCAGGTCGTGTTATATATCGTGTTGAGCGGTGAGTATTAAAGAAAATTATCATATTGCTCAGATAATTTTATCCATGATCTCTTGGTCAACCATAAATGAACAGCTTTGTTATTTGTCCTACACAAAAAAATGACAGTCTCACTGATTCACCTTTAGGAGATAATAGTAATAACCCAGGCTTAATGGAACCAGATGAAAAAGCACCAACCAATTTGGGTCACAGTGCTAGCAATACTCAAAACATGAAATGCAGGAAATACTAAGAGCGATAATATCATTAAATGTGAAGAGGGGCTCAAATATTTTCTTTGGGGAAATGGGGGTCCCAGACCAAAAAAAGTTTGGGAACAAAATGCGATACAAGGAACCATAAAGTCACAATAACTCCTGCTGCATTTGTATGGGGGACAGTTTAATAATAGATAAAATTTACATTTCTGGCAGATACCCTTACCCAAAGAATCAAATTCTACAAAGATAAGTTATATAATAAACTATTGGTATGCAGTTAAGAGAAGGATGACTAGAAATAGATCACAAAACAAAGTGCAACAATCTGAAAATAGATATAAAGGAGCAACACAGAAAAGGCAAAGACTTTGTAGTAGATGAAGTAGTAGTTACTTCCCAATGGATAACAATTACGTTCTATGTTCATTGGTTCCAGGTGAAATTCTACAGGTGAAGCACTACAACCACTATTTTGTTATTGACATGGGACGTCACAGTACCATGAATTTAAAGTTGAATATTGTTCAACTCAACTGATGTTAAACAAGTGAATATTATCTAAAAGGAACAATGCTTATTTCTTAAGCAATTAATACTACTGCGTTTCCAGATACACCCAAATATGTTGTCTCTTTCGTGGCCTCATGGGATAGTAAAGTGTGAATAATATGCACACTTTGCAAAATGCATGCTGGAGTATAGGATTCAGACATAGTACCTGTGTGTTCAATTGTCTTTTGAAGACAGTCAGTGACTCAGCTGTTCTGTTACCGATGGGAAGCTCACTGCACCATCTTGGTGAAAAAACAGAACAAAGTCTTGAAGCAGACCTACTTTGTGGATGATGGGAGCAGTTAAGGTCTTAGCGGATGATGGGAGCAGTTAAGCGGTGCTTGTGGATCTGAGGGAGCGCAGTGCAATGCAAGAAGTGATGAGTGCATTAGGATGAGATTTGGTTTGTTTGACTTCAACACTTGAGAGCAGGAAAGTACTGACTTTGAAAATCCACTACTGCTTTGTCTACAGCTTTTCTGCTGTATTACGTCATTGAGAACAAAATTGTAGTTTTGCAGTTTTATATCAGAACCAATCATATATTCAAGGGAACGATCAAGTTAGACAAGTTCTAAGTTGATGTCCAATTAATTTTCATGACATCCATAAACACCTTTGGCCCTAGTGTAATACATATTGTCTCAATGTCATATTGCTAGGTTACTTAGCCCCAAAAAATCTTTTAAAAACCCACAAAATATCTGTATTTAATACAGTCGAGTGGGTGCTGAAAACAAGAAGTGTCTTTGAAGTTCCTCACATATTTTTGGCAAAGATGTCAGCAAATTTTCCGAATTCTGAATCAGTTCCTAGATTTAACCATAATAAATATTAAACACAGCGATCTGTAACTCACACTGAATGAAGTCAATGTGCTGCAGGCAGGGAGGTGTACTGAATGACCCTAAGCTTCTCTACCACAAGGCCACAAGCTGCAGGGCCATGCATAAATTAGTCTGCCTCAGGGACACATATAAATAGTCAAATGTAATCCCTTCCACACGCTCCCCATCTCTATCATCTATTCCATTCAATGCCCCTGCTTACACTCAGACCATCTTGTTTTCAGATTGAACAAACTGGTTTTGGGTCTTTCAGGACTGGCAGGGTATGACTGGAAAATAACTTTTTACTCGGCGAAGACTGTAGTATGACAGACAGAATAACGATTAGAATTAGAATAACGATTTATAACCATTTTACTATATAGTAATGGTAGTTGAATTATTGTACATTTATTCTATATATATATACACAGATTTGCACAGTGTTATGATTTGTATGTTAATGTTTGTATGGTAATTGATATCAAATTAAGGACTCCAGGTAATTTAGAAGCTCCAACTCCAAGCTCTAAGAAGCTCCAAGTATTACTGGAAAATGTAACTTTAAAAAGTAAAATCATAAATAAAATTAATGTTGGCACAAATAGTTGAGCCGATGACTTTGACAGAGCAGTGATGAGGAAAAAAGGAAAGAGCATAAAAACCAAAAGGGCAAAGTGATAAATAGGTAATGTTTCGAGTGATCAATAAACAGGCTAGGCTAGGCTGTTTTCAATGCAAATTTAAGAACTTGAACAAACAGGGGGAAATCTAGCATGCACTATGTAACTATGTCACTATTGATTAGCTAGCAGTAATACTTCACAATATGCTTTGCTAGCCATTCCTATATATTTGCTGCATGTATTTTTAGAGAACCATTGATTGGGAACAGTTTCCTGATTCAAGGAAAGTTGTTATCTTGCAAGGAATTCCAACAAACGGCCATCAACAGGTCAACATAACACTGACATTAACAAGACACCCAGCAGCAAAAACCCCCAGAAATATTAAATATATTTGCAATGCCATGTAAAAACACACAACAAGAATTTGGTTACATTTTGTTTGTATAGTGCTGTAGTTAACAGTCTAGAAAGGTAGAAAGGTCGCTTTATAAATGATACCTTTCTTCTGCTAATAAATAGTATATACATGAGTTACCAGAACATTAGCACCAGAGTAGCTGTTTTTTGTTTAAAACGGTGTTTATATGTATAGTATTTGGTAGACGTCCTTAACCAGAGCAACTTAATTTAATTTCTTTTATACAACTGAGCAAAAAGGGGTTTAAGGGCCTTTACTCATGGGCCCAACAGTGGTGACTTCGTGATCTACCACTTAGTAGCCCTACACCTTACACATTGTGCTACCACTTAATAATTTTGACTAGTTTAGTACGGGTTAATGAATAAAAGTAATTGTAACTTTATCATAATACTAAATACATTACATGGCCTGTCAGTGTGTTGAAACATATACATGTATTTTAAATAGGGTGGCGCAGTGGCGTAGTGGATAGCACGGTCGCCTCACAACAAGAAGGTCCTGGGTTCGAATCCCGTGCCTGGATCTTTCTGTGCATAGTTTGCATATTCTCCTAGCGTGGTTTTCCTCCAGGTGCTCCGGTTTCCTCCCACAGTCCAAATACATGCAGATTGGTGATTGTAAATTGTCCATAGGAGTGAATGTGTGTGTGAATAGTTGTTTGTCTATGTGTTGCCCTGAGATGGACTGGCTACCCGTCCGGGGTGTACCCCCGCCTCTCGCCCTATGTGTGCTGGCATAGGCGCAGTATGACCCCGGATTCGGGAATAAGCGGGTAAGAAGATGAATGAATGAATTGCATCAATTTAAAAATCCATACATTTTTCAAGTTTAATACTTTAAATATCAATCAAACTCAAACTATAATAACTTAAAGTGAGCTTTTCAGAAGATCTGTAATGATGATTACTACGATATAAATACACACTAGTCTTTTATTTTACTACTACTCCCCACAATGTCTGAACTTATAAAATATCCTTTAACACCACAAAAAGCTTTGGCCATCATTCACTAAAACATGCCTTTGAGAGATAAAGAAATTAATTGCAATAATGATTGTAATAGAGAATATATCTGAATATAATTTTATAGAATAGATAATTGGATTATAGAACCATATCACCTTCAAGAAATGTTTAAAATACTTTCGATCAGTGTAAACATCCATAAACTTACAGGACACCAAAAATACAGCCTGATTGGGGATCTGTCTGCAGATGCTGCAGAGGTTGAAATGTAAAGGTTGTAGGAGTTAAATGGGTGTAGGATCTGTTAAAAGAGCATAAAACAGATCAGTTTGAGGGTTGTTTTCTAAAAACTGAATGTCAATGTTTTCACGCATGTGTCCACAAGCACAAGTTCTAACTAATTATAAGCTATAACAATTGTTGGCCAGGGATCCCTATAATATTCACCCAATAAAGACAGAGAAAACATCAAATTAAAGCTGGCACTCTAAATGTTAACCTCTCCACTTCTTTTAAAACCAATATTCCAAAATAACTAAGTCTACTTTCTGTATGTTTGTGTTTGTACTGTATAACCTTCACCTTGCCTCACCCACCCAGCCCTGGGTTTTGCAGCACACCCATCAATTTGTCTATCTATTTTATTCTCCACCTCCAAGCGGTGGCACCAACCCCCTTGGTACCAGCAGATTTCCACAGACGTTCTGGACACACTGAACAGACACAACACGTGGCAGCATTACTGCTCTGCTGCTGCCACGTGTGTGAGCACTACAGCTGGGTGGAGAAAAGCCAGAATTTTACAGTCTCCCACTGTGTGTGTGTGTGTGTGTGTGTGTGTGTGTGTGTGTGTGTGTGTGTGTGTGTGTGTGTGCCAGATATATTTCACCAACATCTTAGATCCAAACTTAACATATCTTAGTGGAAAAGAAGCGCAATGCTAGAAATTGATTTGCATTATTGACACATTGTATTGTAGGACCTACACATTGTAGGAAAAATACTTTGGCTGTGTATGTGACACATATATTTATACCCAAAATCCTTTCATGATACTGACATAAGCTTTCTGTTCATAAGTTGCTTTCTGATGAAATTGCACAGAATGCATTAGAGGCTAATAAACTGTTGATGACAGATGTCTGACGAAGAACACCTGCTAGCCATCGTCATATTAACAATATTACTCTTAAGAACAACAATCAACTTACAATGTTATAGCAGCTAGCTAATAGCTTACCTTGGCAATAAACTGTATACTTGTAATGTTAACGAAAAAGGTGGTGCAATTATCAATTTTATAGGATGGCTGACAACCTGAAGCATATGGCACACTTAGTTGGAGACGCTAGGGAGTCAATCTTCTGATTGGTTCTTAAAGGATTTAACAGGACGTATACCAGTCTGTTATTAATGGGACAATTCCATAACGCTAAACAAGACACAGCAAAAATGGACATGTCACTGGTTGCTTCACCTGTCAGTCATATGAGCCCTTGGATGGGCCTTCGCCATTCAAAACGGCCAAGGTTCCTAGATCTTTTACTGTCAGTCTGAAGGTCTAGCTTAGCCAGACTAGGTATTCCCCTACTCCACCTTCATTTTACAAGGTAAACACACTTGATCCCGGTAATCAACAGAGAGTGGGGCAGGGATAATTAGAAATAAACAGGACAAAGAAACTTGTTGTTGCCCCCACCTTGTTTAATCTCAAACTCTCCAATGAATATGTATTTCAATTAATGTGTATTTTAAAAATCTTTTGACTTCAAGAAACTAAGAAAGAAAAGAAAGTATAAGTAATAAATAGTGAAATTATATTACTGAAACGCAGAGACTACATTAATAACAGCTGTATTACACACCCACACTCTGACACACAGAGTGAAAGAAAGCAAACTATGCACATCATCCTCCAAAGCTCAGAAAAGCTCGTAGTTATTTTACTGGCATCCCTCTCTAAATCCTTCTCAATCTCTCTAGCTCACTTTTTCTGCTCCTCCTCGTCTTCTCACCTAACTATTCTCTACCGCGCACCCCCCCACACTCTACCTCCCCCTGACTCATATCAGATGTCACCATGAGGACCCCGTACGGACTCCCAGCTGGGAAAATCTCCACAACCCCACTATCATTGTTATCTTCATGGTAAAGAATGAAAGCAAAATGCAGATCCAATAACACCCAAGCTATAAGGTTCACTCTTCTGTTTTGACCATCTGCATGTTTCACACACTGTTTCATCTCTTTGAAACTCTTTTCTTGGTGCCATCTTTCTCTCTCACGCTGTCTGTATCATTGTTTTTGTTTTTTTTCTACATTCTACCCACCCAAAAGGAGCAGGCAGTCCTGCCAATTACTCATTTACGACCAGACAACGATATTTATATAGAACACAGGACCAACTCAGACACACAAACTGGAACAGGGAGAAAGGTGTAGCTTAGTGGTTAGGGCATTGGACTGATACCAAAAAGACCGGGGTTCGATTCCCAGTTCTGCCAAGCAACCACTGTGAGCCTCCGAGCAAAGCCTTTATCCCCCAATTGATCAGTTGTACAAAGAATTATAACATGTAAGTCACTCTGGATAAGAGCGTCTGCCAAATTCTGGAAATGGAAGAGGAACATGTCCATACATTTGGACATGTTGAGAGATTACAGAATGTCTGCAAAAGTTGCCAAAGAATAATTTAGTGTCTGTTAAAAAGGTGAAGAATAGGGGTTAGGCCAGTTATATAATGGCATAACATTATACATTTTAAAAGAAACAGCTTGAACATTACATCTGTACAATTTAAAATTTAAAAGCTCACACATAAAACATTTAGCTCAGTAGTAGTGGGATATGATGCATGTTAAAATGTCCAATCACTAATAACAGACCACCTGCATTGAATCCATTTAAAAACCTTTAGAAATAACCAGATTCAACTAAATTTAGTGACCATTTTATGTTTCTACAGAGCATTTTCATTCAAATTCTCTTCACAGAGGCCATGATATTCTCATGTAAAATTACAATGAATAAAGTATTTCCTTGTAATATTCATGTCTATAAATGTGCTCCTGAATGCGTGACCACAGTCAATATTACAATATGCTCAATGTCATTCAATGGAGAAAAAATGTATAGCTTCAGATTCCACATCTACTGTAGTTAATTTGTATATGAAGTATACACTCAAGTATATGAAAGGTGTTAATGAAGGATCTGAATTATCTGTTAATGACGTCTGTGAAAACAGGTACAGAATTATGAACATACATGACAGGAAGGTAGGAAATATTGGACGAACATTTTGATTTGTTAGCATTACTTAGTTCAAATGCTATCGGTATCTAAAGAGACTTTCAACCAGCAGAACAAAATGGTTTTACAGACAACTATTACACCTGTAATCTTTTTTGTTCTGTTTAAATATTTCTCCATGACTTCCTATAGTGATCTAAAAATTATTGGTTGTCACATTGTGTCGGCTATTACTATGACTAATTTAAAGAGTATGTACTGAACTGATCTTACCTGTACTATCTTTGCTGCTGTTGCTGCCTTGGTGTGATCGTAGCTCCTCTGACTTGTAGAAGTCAATGCTAGCATATGTGTTGAGATTTGAAGCATTGCTACTCAGAACTCCTGTTCCTCCCACACCTCCAGTTGCTCCATTACCCAAAACAGAAGAAAAAAGCCTTGCCGC
Source organism: Pseudolaguvia tuberculata (assembly GCA_026260255.1). Lineage (NCBI taxonomy): Eukaryota > Metazoa > Chordata > Actinopteri > Siluriformes > Sisoridae > Pseudolaguvia > Pseudolaguvia tuberculata. Next base: position 3,079,976 of record JAOTRA010000034.1, read on the forward strand.
TGTTTGACCAGCAGTCTGAACATCAACAGCATGATGTGAGCTCTCTCTTGTAGCCAAGTCTAGATCTATGTAGTTCAGCCCTTGCTCTGAAGATGAGGTCTGAATAGTATTTATGTTCGTTACTCCATGGTTGGCAGTGTGATTTGGCATATCTAGCACATTTGTACTGCCAGTCAAAATTCCGTCTAAACCAAAACGACGTGCTATGGCTTGAGTGTGCTCACTAATCAGGCAGACTGAAGAAGAGGAACTTACGCTGCATGAAGACAATGAGGAAGGGGCCAGGAACGTTTCAGAACAGTGACGCCGCCGGGCTTGAGGGTCTGCCCTTATTACCTTAGCACCATGATCCGGATTTTGGACTTTAGGCATTGGGAAATCTAAATTAAGACCCAAGCTAAGTGGAGGAACCATGGAATCTGGTCTGTCCAGCAGAGATTCTTTAGGTGTCATGGAGCTGTCAGTTGTGTCTGAGCTCAATCCAAAGACCATTTCTGTATAGTCTGTACATGGAACAGGAGAATCAAGTGACTGAGAGTCTAATAATGGCTGATGCAAACTATGTACCAGTTTCACCTCAGACTCTTCTTCGTTTTGTGGTGTTGCTCTCTGTTCATCCCAACCTTTGGGAACTAGTGTTGTTGGGGTCAGAGGAGTAGAAAAGGAAGAGAAACCAAGGGGTGTAAGGGGTAAAGGTGATGTTGAAGGAGAGGCTCCTAGCTCCATATTGACATATTCTGAAGCAACAGTTGGAGAAACAGCAGAAGAGGGGCTGCAGGGGTGTGGTAAGGGTCTATCAACACAAGAAATCGGTCTAGGCAAAAGGTACTGTGAGCCAGCAGAAATGGAACAACCCTGCCTAGGTCCTTTCACATCTCTTTTGCTTCTGTCAGTCTTAAACTCTATACTGACATACTCACCAGGACTTTTTGGTTCTGGTGGGACTGGTGTCTCACGGACCCTAGGTAAGGTGTTGGCTTTTGAGACATCCACAAACAAACTACGAGGTCGATAAGCTTGTTTAGCTGCCCCAGATCTCAGCCCTTGTGGCAGAGTCCCACTATCCTTTCCGTGAGCTCGTGTACTTGTGTTCCTCCCCTGGCTGAGCTTCTCTTCACCCTCTCCTAGACTTTCACTGCTAGCTGAGCTGGATGAGTATGATGAGGAGGAAAAAGAAAAGTGCCGTCCAACTCCAAGTTCCTGAAAATGAGATGTCCCTCTACAACTGCCAAACCCTTGACTACCACCATTTCTGCGTTCACTACCCATGCACTTTCCTCTAACTAGACCATCCTGTTTATGGCTACTGTGTTTATAAGAACGTGGTAGTGAATAATAAGAATATACCATTTTGGGGGGAGGCTGCTGAGGCTGCTTTTCAGACCCACGAGGAGATGGGGTGCTGTTGGCTCGCACACTGATAGGTGACATATTCATATAATCACTTCCAGGCCTACTGTCTGCACTGTTCCTGCCAACCCAGCCTCCTGAAACCACACGCTGGTCCGGGGAACAGCTGCTATTTGGCGACATCATCATATAGCCATCTGTGGTAGAATTAGGAACGTGAATCTGCTGAGGAAGGGAGACACTGTTGTTGGGTGTCATAGCCATGTAGTCATCTGCAGGTTTATAGTCTGACACTACAACCGATAGTGAATGAGAGTGGGACACTGGTGGCGCAGTTACCCCTGGCAACATGGACATGTATCCATTGTCACCCGCTACATTTCCATAGCTAATAATGCTCAGTCCATCGGATCCACAGCTTCCTGATTCAGCTTTTAAATCTACAGCTATATCCAGATATCTGGTTCCACCAACAGATTCTGTATCCTGGCGTGAGCTGAAAGACTCACGGCTGGTACTTCGAGACATTACTGCATAGTTGTCTTCCTCGATCTCTCTATCTCCTCCTCTGCGGTAACTGCCAATTCTCTCAAGTGCCATCGGTGGCAGAGATGCCCTTTTACTAATCATCCTGCGTTCAGGGTCACATTCACGTCCTGAAGAGCGTCGCAACACCCTTCTAGACTGAGGCAAAGAAATGTCATGCGGCACTGAATTCGATGTCCCTTTCTGTGCCATAATGATATAGTTGGTAGCTTCATCACCACCTGAGCTACCCATAGAGCTTGCCTGAATGGTTGTAGTTACCAAAGGATGCTCACCTGGGCTAGAACCATATTCATCTGAAGAACCATAGTCACTAAGTGAACCAGAAACTGAAGGCTGGCGGAGAGGCATTCGTTTGTAAGTGCTTCCATTTCCACCAGCTGAAATGGTTCCAGGACCTGCACTCGCAATTCCATCCCCATTTCCTGAATAGGAGGAGATGTTCTGAGAAGAGGCTGGAGTCGAGATGGACCTCATTAGAGCATGCTGACCCTTAACTGGTGTAGGGGCACGTACAGATGTAGACCTGAGAATAGGTGTGCTAGAAAAAGACCCATTTGTGGTTGGACTTGTATTGGTATTAACACCCTTTGTCCCTGCATTCATGCCCTCCTCTACTTTTGCTTCATCACTGGAGTTACACGCTCTTGAAAATCCATGCCGCAGTTTTGGGGAGGCATTAGTGCTTGAAGCACCTCCTCCTCCTCCAGTTGCCCCTGGTGGCTCTGTGCGAGGTCTCCTGATGAATCCCACTTGGCTGGGTGGAGGATTTGGGTGGTGGCGTCGAGATGGAACACTGATTGGGTTAGATGCAGTTGCACCACCACCTCCTCCTGCTGTAGAAGACTGTGACTTACTGCGCTGACGAAACTCTTCACTTAAGGCCTTCATAGCTTCAAGTAGAGTTTCATGCATGTTTTGTGCCACTACTGAATCCTCCACCTGCATCCAAAACTCTCCAGGGCCAGTAACTGCTGATCTGCCAACCTCCACAAAGAAGAAATTTTCAGAGTGGCCACAGCGTCTCACATTCATAAGCTGTAATACTACAGCAGCTGCATCTGAATTGAGCTTGACAAAGTTAACTGTCTTTTCTGTTAAGCAGAGTCTGTAAATACCCACAAGGTTTTTAGCTTGCCCAAGACCTTTTGGCCAAACTTTAACTTGCCAGACCTCCTTAAATGCAGGCCCAGGGGAAGGCATGCCATAATCTTCAGAATTTCCATCACATGGTGCTTTACCTATAAAAGACAGAAAACAACAGATATTATATACACAAACTTTTTTAAATTGTGTTTCCACATGACTAATTTCTATCTGTTAGAAAGTCATTTACACTGTAAAATAAAAGTATTATTAAATTATTACACAAGTGCGGGGAGAACATGCAAACTTGCACAGAAAGATCCCCGACCCGGGAATCAAACCCGGGACCTTCTTGTTGTGAGGCAACCCTGCTAACCACTAAACAACCCCCCCCGCCCGCTGCCTGAACTATGATATGAAAAATTCAATTGTGCAATTATAACAAATTGTATATTGAAAATACATCTTAATTAATAACAATGTGTAGATAATTTACATTTTTATTATTCAATGAAAATAAATATATACAAATACAAACAATATATAAAAGAAAAAGGAATTAAAGAAAATGAAAAATGAGATGCATAGATTTTGCTGATTATGCAGGTACATATTAAATTGCAAAACCTTTAAACCTTAATGAGACATTATATTAAATGTACCGGTATATCTAATATCAAAACCTTTTTTGTAATGTCAAAACCTCATTTCCCTGTTTCCATTTTTAAATACTGTACGTATAATAAAGTACAGTCTTCTTCTTCTTTGTCCTTCGGCTGCTCCCGTTCGGGGTCGCCACAGCGGATCCATGATCCGCACATTAGACTT
>JAOTRA010000034.1:3105341-3116857 GCA_026260255.1 Pseudolaguvia tuberculata
GGTTGGGTTGGGTGTGAGTGGGGTTGGGTTGGGTGTGAGTGGGGTTGGGTTGGGTGTGAGTGGGGTTGGGGTGGGTTTGGGTGTGAGTGGGGTTGGGTTGGGTGTGAGGGAGTGGGGTTGGGTTGGGTGTGAGTGAGTGGGGTTGGGTTGGGTGCGAGATAGTGGGGTTGGGTTGGGTGCGAGAGTGGGGTTGAGTTGGGTTGGGTGCGAGGGAGTGAGTGGGAGTGAGATAGAGAGATTGAGAGATTAGAAAACAGTGTAAAAGTGTAACTATACACTGTTATTTTCTGTTCTCAGGGCAGCCATTGAGGTAGTGGAGGGAGATGTGAATGAACTGGAGACACGCCTCGAAAAGGTAAGATACACAGCACGCCGGAATGACTGTGGAATAGAACTTGTGTTTTAAATAGAAGAATAATAAATTGTAAATTTAAAGAACAAAAGTGCTCCTATTATCAAGTATCTGTTTTTAAATGAAGTGTCGTTCTTCACTTCCCTTCTCTCCAAAACATTTCATAAAGATAGATAGTATTCAAACAGTGTTTACCTGAACTGAAAGAGGAATTACAAATTCAATGGCTTTTAACCAAACCTTATTTAATTCCTCATTAGGATCCTAGTGTCAGTTCTCAGTAAGGATGCATTGGCTTTCTGCACTTCCATTTTTGAAATAACGCTGTTAAGAAAAAAAGAAAAGAAAAAAAAGGCAGAGTAAATACTGTTTAACAGCAGTGACAGTTCCTGTGTGAACTCATATTCAACCCCTTTTTACTAGGAACCTCTTGTTCTAATAGTCTTAATGTTAAGTATTGGGACCTAAACATGAATAATAATGAACTTCAACTTATCATCAACTTGTGGGCAAAAATCAAGGAAAGTCTTGCTAAGTCACTTTTAACAAGCAAGACATTACAGCATAACATGCAACTGTAACTAAACTAAGAATAAATGTTAACAGTTGATCTTTTAACCTAGTAAAAATAGAGTAATACAGGAAATGAGTGGGCAAATGTAATATTTTTATTTTCAGATTAATTTACATACATTGTCTCCAGAAATTATTGACACACTCTTACAACTCCTAAGAAATGATTTTACTTTTACTTAAGTTGATTTGGTGTTGCATCTTTTTATTATGAAGCTTTTTATAATTAATAAAATAACAGAAAATAGCATCATAGCACATGGTTAAGTATTAGAATGAAATTCTAGAGTAAATATGGTAAACAGGGAGAACCTGTGTATGTATGTATGAATAATACAGTGGTGTGAAAAAGTGTTGGCCCCCTTCCTGATTTCCAATCTTTTTGCATGTTTGTCACACTTTAATGTTTCAGGTCCTGAAACAAATTTAAATATCAGTCAAAAATAACATGAGTAAAAACAAAATTACATGGCCCTGTGTGAGAAAGTGTTTGCCCCCTGTTAAAACATAACTGAGTTCAGTTTCTCTAGCCACACTCAGGCCTGATTACTGCCACACCTGTTTGCAATCAAGAAATCCCTTAAATAGGACCTGGCTGACAAAGTGAAGTAGACCAAAAGATCATCAAAAGCTTAACATCATGCCGAGATCCAAAGAAACTCAAACAAATGAGAAAGAAAGTCATTGAGATCTATCAGTCTGGAAAAGTCATTTCTAAAGCTTTGGGAACCACAGTGAGAGCCATTATCCACAAATGGCCAAAACATGGAACAGTGGAGAACCTTCCCAGGCCGACCAAAATTACCCCAGGAGTGCAGCGACGATGGATTAGGTCACAAAAGACCCCACAACAACATCCAAAGCATTGCACTCCTCACTTGCCTCAGTTACGGTCAATGTTCATGACTCTACCATATGAAAAAGACTGGGGGCAATAATGGTCTGCATGGCAGAGTTCAAAGATGAAAACCGCTGCTAAGCAAAATGAACATAAAGGATCGCCTCAGTTTTACCAGAAAACATCTTTCCCCAAGACTTTTGGGGAAATACTCTGTGGACTGACGAGACAAAAGTGGAACTCTTTCGAAGGTTCCATCTGGTGTAAAAAAATAACACTGCATTTCAGAAAAAGAATATCATACCAACAGTAAAATATGGTGGTGGTTGGTAGTGTGATGGTCTGGGGCTGTTTTTCTGCTTCAGGACCTGGAAGACTTGATGTGATCAATGTAACCATGAACTTTGCTGTCTACCAAAAAATCCTGAAGGAGAATGTCCTGCCATCAATTCGTGACCTTAAGCTGAAGCGAACTTTGTTTCTGCAGCAGGACAATGATCCAAAATGCACCTGCAAGTCCACCTCTGAATGGCTGAAGAAAAACAAAATGAAGATTTTGGAGTGGCCTAGTCAAAGTCCTGACCTGAATCCTATTGAGATGCTGTGGCATGACCTTAAAAAGGTGGTTCATGCTCGAAAACCATCCAATGTGGCTGAATTACAACAAAGATGAGTGGAGCAAAATTCCTCCACATTGCTGGAACACACTCATTGCAAATTATCGCAAACGCTTGATTGCAGTAGTTGCTGCTAAGGGTGGCCCAACCAGTTATTAGGTTAAGGGGCAAACACTTTCTCACACGGGGCCATGTAGTTTTTGGATTTTGTTTTCCCTTCATAATAAAAACCTTCATTTAAAAACTGTTTTGTGTTTACTCATGTTATCTGTGACTAATATTTACATTTGTTTGATGATCTGAAACAATAGTGTGACGAACATGAAAAAAGATTGGAAGATCAGGAAGTGGGCTAACACTTTTTCACACCACTGTATGTTTCATAAATAAAAAAATTAAAAAAGAAAAAAAGAAAAAGGGAAGTATCGATGAGGGGAGAATATTTTCCAAATGCACTGTATGTGAGATTGAACTATAAATTTTTCAGTAGTTAACTTATACGTCCATATACAACACCATTCAAATAAGTGTGTCTTTACTGGTACAAAGATACACAAACAATTTCATTATGAAGTGTGTAAAAGAAATGGTGCATTCTGTACAGAACCTGAATCTTAACCCTACTGAACAATTTTAAGATGAACTTTAAAGCCAGACCTCATTACAAAACATTAGATCCTAAGTTATTGTTGTAAGACTACATCAGGAAAAGAATGTTGATGAAAGAAACACATGAATGTGATTTTTATGGTCATATGGTGTATGTAACAGTAATCATAACAATGTTCGTGACTGGGTGTGTACAGTTGGTGAAACAGTGTAATGCCATGCTGGAATCATGCCGAACATATTGCCAGAGCAGTAAGAGCTTTGTAAATGGACTCCGGGAACTTGGATATCACCTCTCTGAAGACTCAACCATGGGGGTGAGTAATTTGTTCAAACTTTGCTTTGTAAGAATGTTCACCCAAGAAAAATGTGCCATTTCTGAAAAATGAGCCCCTGTTCTAAATTAAAGGTTGATGCCTTCCATGAAATCGGTCTAAAATATGGGTTTGCTGTGTTCTTATTTTTGTGCTCAGCATGCACAACCAATTATGTTTGACCCACAAAAATTCCAAAGCAACTCTAACATCAGGGAAGGTCTAAATTAAATATAACCACATGGTCTAGCTTGTAATAGCAAATATGGATGTGATCACTCGTTACTTATTTGGGGAAAAAAAGCAATATGACTGACCACAATTTGGGACAGTATGGTTTTGCACATTGCATGCAGTAAACGTACAACAGAGTAACTATAAAAACAGGATGTTTCTTGCTTTTTGTTACTGATTTTGTTTAATGTCAGTAAGTGTTTAGGTCACTTTATTGAGCTTGTGTGCTTTTGGTTAATCTTGCAGAACTGTCTGGAAAAGTTCTCGAAGACACTGTCCATCATCCTTACAGCTCAGGAGGTTAGACACAAACATTAATCCCTTTCACTGTTGCTGGTGGTTACAAACAAATATGTTCACCCTCTCTGAAGATGTGTCCCACTATTCACTCTTCGCCCTTTTCTGTCCTTCTGTCTCGTTCTTTCTTTCCTGCCAGGAGCTCATTGAAAACACGCACAAGTCAGTGAAACTGAAGCTGCAGAGTTTTGTGAAAGAGTAAGTCATTTCCTGGAAGTTTTAATTTTATTACGGGGGTTGGAGTAACCCTGAATTTTAAACAGTGGATTTAAGAAATGTTTCTGGATATCTTTAAATGTGCTGCAATAAATACATATACAATGCAGACTAAAGGGTGTCATTCAGGTTATGCAAATGTGCTTCATGCTGATTTGGTGAGGCCCCTTTTCTTGAATATTTTTGTGACTATATTTTGTGGAATCTATTTAAATGAAATTTATAGATGGTAGTCTAGAGGTTAAGGTGTTGGCCTGGTATTTGGAAGATTTGTGTTTGATTCCCAGTGCCACCAAGCTACCACTGCTGGACCTAAGCAATCCCAATGCTCAGTTGAATAAAAATTAAAATAAATGGAATTCGCTCTGGATAAGGTTGTCTGCCAAATGCTACAGATGTAAATGTCAATACAGTCTTGATCTAACTACATTGAAAAGTTTCTGTGCCATGTTTAACAAAAATCCACAATGTTTAAGGGCAAAATGGAAAACCAAACTTTATGAACAAGAGTGTATACCTGGGCATGTAACTAACTAAGACTTTTATATTATCTCATTAATGCAAGGTTTATTTCATTTTTCATTTCAAGTTTAATATCATTTCATAATGCCTGACATTTATATATATAAATATAAATATAACCTCACATTGTGTCAACCATGTCACATTGTTCTGAAATTGTCCGGCATCTTAAAAAAATGTAGTATTTGTGGCAAGCACTTTCAGAGCCAAATAAAAGCCCTAATCCATAATAACAAACCTGCTATAGCTACTTGTATGACGGATTGTGTGTGCTTGTCTCCTTAGACATACTGCCACTGTCTGTTCAGAAATGAGTGGTTTTTGGTTTTAATATGTGACATTCCAAAATAAATTTTGAGCCTCTGATGGATTTGTAGAATCACTAATATGAACAAATGTGTACAAAGATTTTTTGTGTGCACCTTTAAATTGTACATTACATGATTACATACATTAAAACCTCCTGTCTTTTTCAGGGATGTAAAACGCTTTAAGGATGCACGTAAGGAATTTGAGCGCAGCAGTGAGAATCTGGATGCAGCTTTGGGAAAAAATGCTCAGGCACCTCGGGGAAAGCCTCATGAGGTTGAGGAGGCCAGTCAGGCCTTAATTCAAACTCGTAAAGCCTTTAGAACAGGGACTTTGGATTACGTATTACAGGTACACACTTTTCTCCGATATTAACAAGGAATATTGTGTTACACTTTGAGGCAGAAATAAGGCATTATTTTTTTAGGGTTAATATTTATTCTGTGAAACTGAAGCTATATGAAAATGTGCCATTCTGAACATCTTTTAACCTTACAGATTGCAGAGTTCTGGACTGTAGAGCTTAACCTACTGGTGTTTTAGTACCCATTTAGTGAACTAAATACAATATGCTATGCTTCCAAATTGTTTTCTAATCACATTCCATATCACTATAGAGATTTTTATATTTTTATATACAAATATGGTTTAGAACACAGCAAACACAGGATTTACAGTTAGTACAACTTGCACAATACCAATAAGGTATGTGGTGCTGCCAGATTAACCCATTTTATCCCAGGAACAGTAATCTACTGTTTTAATGTATTATTCCAATATAATTTACTTAACACAAATAAAAAAAAAATAACCTAAGTTTTTCCCTATTCACCAAATTGAAAAATAGTTTATATTGGGCATTAAGTTTGTATGCTGGATATAGTCATGTAAGATTATCCAAGTTATCTTTTTCCTCAGGACTGAGATCACTACATTAAATAAATATACTATGCATATTATTGTCAGATATTTTATATGGCTCACTATTCTTTTTATTTTCCTTTTTTCTAATGTATTCTCTCTCTCTCCTCTCTTTTTCTGGCAAGATTAATGTTATCGAGTCCAAGAAGAAGACAGATATAATGATGGCGGTATGTTTCCCTAATAAAGAAGGACATGCCTTCTTCCAGAGAGATAAACTGATTCATTAGGACTAAATCTGTATCTGTGTGTGTGTGTTTGTTTTTGTTTGTGATGCAGATGCTCTCGTTAATGGAAACCCAGGCTGTGTTCTTCCAGCAAGGTCACCAGTCCCTCACAGAACTTGAAGACTACCGTAAGCAGCTAAGCAATGAGGTGAGAAGAAACGATGACAAACGATGGTGACCTATGTAAAGATAATGTATACATTTGAAATCATGTAATTTAATCTTAAAAATGAGATTTCAGGAAGCTGAGGGCTTCATCTGAAATGACCTAAGAATAGACAACAGCAGGAAAGATTGAATTTCTAACTAAGTATTTAACAACTAACTTTGTGGATTTGTGATTATATCACATCATTACTTCTCATTCATGATTGGTGCTTTATTTATTTTTTTTTAGATTTATTTAATACTAGATGAATTATTGCAGTTATTGACTTGAATTTGTAAATTAAATGTAATAAGAGCTCTCTTAAGTCGACCACAGACTCTACTAAATCATTTTTGGCAGAAATGGTTATCTGTTAAGTGTGATGTTTGAGACAGGAAGCACAGTCACCTTGTACTGGCCTGTAAAAGCCACAAACCTGCTACAAAACTTCCTGCCTACACAGGAAATGGTGACAGACTGTGTTTGAGGAGTGTATTATGTTGCTTTATGTTTTAGATGTAACTAAAAGTCTGTTAGAAGTACAATAAAAGGTTGGAATGGGTGTGGAAGGCATTGAAGAGAGGGAGAGAATCTTAATGCTATAAAGCATTACCCCTGTTTATTAATAATATATTGTATAATAATAATAATTAAATAAAATGGGTTTCAAAACATTATTCAAGATGTAGTATGCTAAAATAAATAAAATACTAAATTATATTATCCACAAATGCTGGTGCAGAGCAGAAATGAAATTATATAGTGTAAATTATGTAGAAAAGCACATGTTAAAAAAAACAACAAAAAAAACCTGATGTGCAAAGAGATTGTGTTAAGTGTGATCTAGTGTGTAACTAGGCAACGTTCTATTCCTTTGGTTAGTGTGCACTCAGCACTCGCATACATTTGATTGCTAAACATTTAATAGTATGTATGTTTTAGTTACTAAAAATAATGTTTATAGTAGAATTTTGTGCTTTGGCTAGCAGAATATAAAGTTATATGCTTCAAAATTCTGAAGTATGAAAGTTTAGGGTTTGTTCACTGTGATTAGGGAAAAACAAATATAAAAATATCATAACTTTTGTCACTGATTTATTGTGTTAGATTTAGAGAAAGAGTTAGTTTGGATTAATTGTACAGGGGTTTGGAAACTGAGCGATATTGACCTGGACAGGAAGCCTAATATCAGTACTTCCTGCTTCCTGTTTGTGGAAGTATTAAATGATTAAATAGCATTTTTTTATTTGTACTATTGATACATTTTTTTTATTTGTTTCTTAAATGATTTTAAACTGATACGATTTAATAAATACAGAAGATAGGAAAATTACTCTTTTCTTTACCTCTCATTTTTGTTTGCATGTGTCTTAGTATACACAACTAGTTCTAAACTCTGCAAGAGAGAAGAGAGACATGGAGCAGAGACATGGGGAAATCAAGAAAAAGGTAGACAATAATTAAATAATGGACACAATTTGTTGTTTGTTTAACTATAAATGTCATGGTAACTTATTTGTACTATAGGGTGAGTCGTATGATGAATCAATTTTGGACTTCACTCCAGATGCATCGAATGGAATTGCCATAGAGGGTTACCTGTACAAGCGAGCCAGCAATGCCTTCAAAACATGGAGCAGGTGCATTACAAGTCCACCACTATTTTATCAATTACAAGTCTCGTAAAGCCAAACCTTCAGACTGTCAGCAATAGGCTGACAATGACATTTATTGGCCAAGAGTGTGTTTGAATGAAATGTTACATGACAAAGCTCAGCCATCTGCATATAGTAGAATTCAACCATAGTATCATCCATTCATGAAAAGAATTTCAAGAATTTTTGTGTGCCAAATGTATTAAGTGTTCAGCCAGCGGTACATAGGTATGACATCTACAGCTAAGAAATCCGTCCCAAATCATGTTGATAAAATGTTTTCAATGAAAATGTCCAATATTGCTGTTAAAGCCTTGTACAATAGCCTATTGCTATTAGTGCCTGTACTGGACCATATTTAGTAATTGCTTGAGTTTTTATTCTCTTGTCTGATCCTTGTAGGCGCTGGTTTTCCATTCAAAAAAACCAACTGGTCTACCAAAAGAAATTCAAAGTAGGGATCATTTGTTTTCGGATAATGCACAACAAATTAAATTAATTTCTTCTTATAAGTTGTTTTAATCTTCTTCACTGTTCAAATGTCAAATTGACGGAAACTGTTTCTTTTCTGTTTATTTAGGACCAGCCCACTGTGGTGGTAGAAGATCTGCGCCTGTGCACAGTAAAACCCTGTGCTGAACAGGAGAGAAGGTTCTGCTTTGAGGTTGTCTCACCCTCCAAGTGAGTGTGCTTGTGATGAGCATACTGGCTGGGTTGTCAGCTTATTATGTGAAACGCTAAAGTCCATTGCATTTAACTATATTTTGGTATCAACATCTGTTCATGCGTGTATATAATAAAGGTTCTAATTTGCTTGTGCGTGTAAGTAGGAGTTGTCTACTGCAAGCAGACTCTGAGCGACAGCAGCAAGGCTGGATGAGTGCTGTGCAGAACAGCATTGCTTCAGCATTTCAAGAAAGGAGAGAGAACACATGCAGCCCTGTAAGATACATACATACATACATACATACATACATACATAGTGGATCAGATCCATAAAACATTTTAACAAAAAACATGTAAAGGCATCCAAACATGGAACATTGATTTTTACAAACACAAACTTTCCTAGATGTACCTGTCGTTGTGGAGACAGTTACAGTTTGGCATTTTATCCAGAGCGTCTTATCCTTTTTTATAACTGAGCAATTGTGGGTTGAGGACCTTGCTCAAGGGACCACAGTGGTTGCTTAGTAGAGGTGGTAATCGAACCCCGGTCCTTCTGGTATTAGTCCAATACCTTAACCATTAGGCTACCACTTCCCATGCACGTGCTTAATGGATGCCAGAGACTGAAAACTGGATCTAATATGTAATTATTTCCAGAAATTGGATGAGTTGAATAAAGCAGGAATCACACGTCAGCGCTGATGTCTTTGTCTTTGGCTGGTGATTTCATGTTCAGGCTATTTCTTTTGAAATATATCAGTAGGATGAAACCAAAGCATATGAGTTTATAAATAAATTGTTAATTATATCTAAACTTTGAAGAAGCAATTTTATTATTTGTATTTGAAGTACTCTTGGAATAAGAGTAATTTATAAATAAGGACCTGGTATGAGCATTTATATGTTTAATATGATGTTTATGTTTTTGATAGAGAGCGCGCACCAGCTCTGTCTCGGCAGGAAGTCTGAATCTGAGTTTTGGAGAGCAGAAAGAGTGTAAAGCACTAGAGGAGGTGCAGGCTATACCTGGGAACAATCAATGCTGTGATTGTGGGGAACCAGGACCAGACTGGGCTTCCATTAACCTGGGCATAACACTTTGCATTACTTGCTCTGGAATACACAGGTACGACATACACTTGATATCACACAGATTATTCAGATCTCAAGGACTAGTATAAAATATATAGGCACAATGTTTTGTAACATTATTTTATAGTTGTGGAACACTTGATTTATTAATGTATTATCTGCCTTCCCTAGTCTGAAGATAGTGTGTATATAGATATAGATATATAATCTTGTGTGTGTGTGTGTGCGCGGACGTGCCACAACGACTCAACAAACTAAAAAAAAAACTAAAATCCCTTCAGCTGTTCTGAACCAAACAATAAAGACAACCAACATTTTCTTGAAACAAAAAGAACTCAGAAGTATTATCTTTTCTTTTTTTTAATTTCCTTTTTTTTTCTTTTTTTTTTTTTACACTTCATTTTAATCCTTTGTTTCTTTTCTTAAATTTCTCACTTAATGACCCCAATTTTTATAATTTTTTTTTATTTATTTATATATTTATTTATTTATATTTTTAAAAAACAGTTTGTATATTATAAATGTAAATATCTGTTGGAATGATGCCAGTATTTGCTTATTCTGTTATACAGACAGCATTCTTTTTTCTCAAGGCGGTCATGAAAGGCATTATTGACTTGTTAATTATTTCATAGTTATTCTCAAAAACTGTTGTGCGACAAACCAATAGGGTGGAAGCAGATACAATTTTTTTTTCACTCATACATACATATTGATTTGTACAGTCTCAGTGTATGTTTAGTATGTTTGTGTTTAACTTGCTCTGTGGTCCTGCGTTCCCCTTTACTATATGTTCACAGAATGACAATGAAGCTTGACTTGATCATATCACTAATAGACATTTTGTTCTGTCTCTGTAGAAGTCTGGGTGTCCATTTCTCCAAAGTACGCTCTCTGACCCTGGACTCTTGGGAGCCGGAACTCATAAAAGTAACACATTATTGGGTTGTTTTTATAGTTTCTAGGTTGATTTTTGAGGTGTGACTATAATTATTCTCATCCTTGAACATATTTCCACAATCACTTCTTTTCTCTTTATTCTCGGAGTAGTTGATGTGCGAGCTGGGAAATACTGCCATTAACCAGATCTACGAGGCGCGTATCGATGAGATCACAATAAAGAAACCACACCCTTCCAGTCCCCGGTACGCAGTAAATCCTGTTTAATGCTCTTCTTTTTCCAGTCACACACAAACATTTGTTTGTGGGAGTGTTACTTAATACTGCTTCCCCTTGTTGATGTTTTAAAACCTGTGAGAAGTACCATATGCTAATTTGTTCATTTAACTAGCACTCTATAAACAAGGCAGAATTTAATGTACTGTACAGAATTCCAGTGTTACCAAGCTGCCAGTGAGGAAGGCATTTGATCTTTATATCCTTAGTTTAGTTGTTAAATATTTTTTGATAAGCTTTTACCAGTTGACTATTTCAACAAGTTTTGACGCTTGTAACATATTAATTGATACACTGCCCTCTGCTGTTGCTTTACTGACACTACAGTATGAATGAGATAAATGTAAGTCGCTCTGGATAAGGTTGTCTTCCAAATGCCAGACATTTAACCAAGTGTACATTGAGCTAATAAATTATCATAAACATGTTAATATGTATGTTTCTTTCCTCCATTTATGCACATCAAAGAGGAATGGCAGGTAACAGTGATGCATGCATTCTGGACAGAAATAAATAATTTGCATTTTTTGTGGTTAGCACAGTCACAAGAATGTCCCAGAATCTTTCTGTGCAGAGTTTACATGTTCTTTCTGCGCTTTCCTCTGGGTACTGTGGTTTCCTCCCACTGTCCAACAACATTAGATTGATTTGGTGAGTCTAAATTGCCCATAGGGGGGTGTGTGTGTGTGTGTGTGTGTGTGTGTGTGTGTGTGTGTGTGTGTGTGTGTGTGTGTGTGTGTGTGTGTG
>JAOTRA010000034.1:3154756-3181755 GCA_026260255.1 Pseudolaguvia tuberculata
CACACACACACACACACACACACACACACACACACACACACACACACACACACACACACACACACACACACAAGAACTAAGGTAAGGTGATCAGTTTCTGGCTGTCATTATATCGCAGCCCAAATAGAGATAAATTATGCATCTCCTCTGGAAGCCTGTATGAATGAATATTATGTTTTCCTCAGGAAAATTGTAAGTGCAGCAAACCTAAAAGTATCCCAGACGACTGGTTGCGGTTACTATGGAAACCAGGGATGCCGCTGACTAATGCTATACAGAATGAAAAGCATAAAGGGGTAAAATGGAGAAATGTTAAAAGTGCATTTTTGTGTTAAAGTTAAAAAGGTTGGCAAAGCAACAAAAGATAAAAAGTGAAGTATTATTTGGCACAGCACCCATACATGCGTTATTCCTTAATAAGATGATCAATAAGCTTTTTCTAGGATTTATGATGTCCCTCTCTAGCAGGAAACTGAATAAAACAATTAACAATTCTGACTTTAAAAGTGCTCAAATATAATTACAGCATGTCCATCTTTTTCGGTGTTCGTAACCTATTCTTTGAACCCTTAAATCTGACGACACCCAAGTATTGTATGAGCGAGTATATGTACTGCAGTTGTTAAATCTCTCGGTCCTGTCATTAACCGATGCTGGATATTTTAAAAAAGAAAGAATTTTAAGGGGTGATGGGTCTTTCTGCTCACACTGAGCACATGGGAACAGTATGCAGGATGTGTGTGTGTGTGTGTGTGTGTGTGTGTGTGTGTGTCAAAATGAACCTCATCATTTAAGGCAGAGTGTGGCAAGGAGTGTCAAGATGGGTAGTGGTTGTGATAGCTACGGTTCCACCTCTTCACTTCAGCGTCTGACAAGTGCCTTTCCATATTTCTGTCAGCTTTACACTCCTGACAATAATCCCTGGTTTATGTTTCTTCTGCTTTTTTCTGATGAGCAGTCAATATTTCTTAATCAGTGAGCACAATTGTAGACATTAGATACAATTCAATAAAACCTTTATTGCTTTAATTAACATAGCTAGACTCACTATTAGATTATTAATTTTTGCTCTTGGTGTATTTAATTTTGAGCTACCATTTATAACTCCAGTGTGTGGAGATACTGATTAGTCTCCTGTATTATTGTGTGTTTTGTTTGGCTTTGAGGGCAATAATGTATGCTAGAAGTACAGTAGATATATCTGCATAATTTTAGTCTATTTTTTACAATGGCATATATCTGTGGTTTACAACCATTTTTGTGTCTGAGACACTCTTTTAGGCAAGAAATTATTTTAGATTCCCTTCTCATTTAATGATATTATGGCTCTTGGTATTTCCTGCATTTGGTGCCCTGCGATAGACTGGTGACCTGTTCAGGGTGTACCCTTGCCTCTCGTCCTATGTGCACAGACATAAGTTTCAGCAGGCCCCTGGGACCCAGAACAAGGGAATAAGCGAATTGCAGGATGAATGAAAGGTATTGCTTGCACTTGCATTGGTATTAAATCGTCTAGTCACAGTTATCATTCAGAAGAACTTTTGCCTACAATTCTGATTTCTCACTAATCCCTCTCCAACACTGGACATGACACTTAAGACTTGTCTGCTTACCCTGTGCACACACTTCTTTGTCTCTGTGATAACCTGCAGTGACAGCAGGTTTTGTAGGGAGACTAAAAAAAAACACAAGCTACTTACAAGGACACTCATCAGTCACTGTGCCAGCCGGTCAGTCTGCGATCACAGGGTGGGGCGGGTGCTACAAATTAACCTGTTTATGTGTGTAAATATATCTGTTAGGGTCAGGGAGCAAAGTGAAGAAAAAGACAGGAATTTGAGGTTGATAACCTCACATTGTGGGACAGAAAAGTGTTGTCTTTTTTATCTTAGTTATTTAATCTTAACTTGGATCATTTTATATATACTATGGACTTTACTCATCTGTAAAAAAAAAAAATAGCTCACATAACATGGATATTAGTGTTACCCGTTTTGGTGTGTTTACCTAAAAAAAACCTATACCTATACATTAGGTCATTTTTGTCTAGCTGGTCAAAAAAAACCCCAAAATGACAGTATATTACATGATGCTATGGTAACAGTGGTAAGAACCAATCACAAACATTTTAAACAAACGTCAGGGGCCCAGTGGTCAGGTAACTCAGTGGTGCTGGGAATTGAACTCACAGCTTTCCAATTGGCTGTCAAACTATTCCAACCCCTGCGCTACCACTTCCCCAAACAAACATTGTTTGCTTGCTTGTTAAAGTTTAGCATTTTTACATTAACAACATTATTTATATGCAGACTGACACTGCAAATGGCCACAGCTCTATATCTGTGATGTGCAGGGTTTCCTGCAGCCGTTAACATTGTATTCCCTTAAATAATATGGTACCCATAAACAACCCACCACATACACACACACACAGAGAAATCTATACACCTGTTTTAAACATTACACTTCTATACATCAAGGATGTGAGTAGGATGTTTACTTTTCTATTCTGCTGTGACCTGTGTGTGTGTGTGTGTGTGTGCATAGTGACAGTAGGTAAACCCAAATTTTCAGAAATATTGCACAAATATGCAGCTTGTTTTTTCCACACACACACGCACACGCACACGCACGCGCACACGCACACGCGCACACACACACAGAGCAGCTGGCTATATGTCAGTCATTAGAATCACAATATCATGCAATGTAACAAAAAGAGATGTTAAATGATGTGTGTGTATCGTGTTGTCACTGAACATCATCATCTTGTGTATGAATGTATTATGATGACAGCTATAGCAAACATAAAATCATCACTTTAGATTACCTTCATTTGACATTTTCTGTACGACACAGACATTAAATAAACCGAAATTCATCTGTATTACAAACATGTCAGATCATCATAGAGCAGATATTTTATCATCAATTTAACAACACTAATAAGAGATATTTATTTTCAATAGATTTCACACACACGCACCTTCTGTTTAAAAAAAAAAGTTATTCCCTCCAATACACTCTATTAAATGAAGCTCTCTCTCTCTTTCTCTCTTTCTCTCTCTAAGAGGGAAAAATAAAAAGGGGAACACAGAGCAGTACACACAGAGAGCTCTCTTGTTCCCATCTCCAAACCCCTACTGTTATCTGCCACCATCTGTGAGAGAGACATTTCACATACCGTATTAGCATTCCTTCAATCACTACACCTATAAACTGCTTAAACCTCACCAATCACTCCGAGCACTGCGCTAGATTCATGTAGTCTTGGCTCAGCTCTGGAGCCTTCAAAAGCCCATTGCTTCAACACTGTGTGAGCCATCTTTGTATTTGCTGCTAGTAGGGGCAGTTAGCATCTCCTCTAGGGAGGCTGGATTAGCAGGCTTTACACTCAGTGGGAGCAATGAAGAGGGCATGGGTGAAAGTAAAGGGGAGCGAGAGCAAAACAACAGACAAATTAAGAAGTGACTTTTAAGGGGAAAGGGAGGGCCCGATTTCCTTCCACCCCCCACCCCGCATCTTTCTCCTTTTGCTGTATTCAGGATGTCCTGTGGGTCTGTGGATGTGATAAGAGTGAGGGTCATCACTAATCACGCCTGCTCTAAATTCTCCTGTGCCCAAGAGGATTACAGCAAGAAGCTCAGCCTTTAGCTTTCATCTGTTCCATCGCAGCAGGAAAGGATAGCCTAAGACAACCCACACAACTCAGCAAGCATCTTTGCTTTCTCCAGGCAAAACCAACAAGCTGTTGAGCTGCACTTACATACACAACTTGTGATAGTGGGTAATTTATATAATTCGTAGAAACCTTCCTGACACAAAATTGTTGATGGAAAGAACACAGATATGAACACAGAACTTAACCGCTTTACATAATGAACCCAATATTATTAACATATTAGCTTATCTGGGTGCTAATATTCAGAGCCAGAATATTGGCCAAATAATCACTGTACACTAATAATCATGTAACCAATTTTTATATCTATATAGAGAATATTTATATATGGTGGGAGAAACCCGGAAACCCTGAAGGAAAGATCAACACCTGAAGCTGTAAAGTATCTGTACTACCCATGCATTAAATAAAAACCCTAAATAAAAACCCATAAAAATGGTAGACAAATATTATGATCAAATAGCTATTTTTATATTCTCTAAAGCGTGGATTGCAATGGCACGGTTTAACCAGAGTGGTGCTGTTGAGCATGCTATTGATCACAAGTGATTTCTTTGCTTTATTTAGCAGTTTCAATAGGCATAACAAATTATTTTATCTAGTTTGTCTATTAACGGTGTATGTGTGTGGGGTTGATCGTCTAGGTGTACCCTGCAATGGACTGGCAATCTTTCCGAGGTGTATCCATGCCTTTTACCTTATGTGTGCTGGGATAGGCTCCAGTAAACCCCCTTGACCCCGATTGAATGAATTAATGTCTATAAACTGAATAATATTTATAAAACGGCTTAAACCTTTAAAATAATGGCTTGCTACAGCCCCACAACAGAAATGATATAAGAATTCAACATACACAAAAAGCACACAAATTCTACAGCAGACAAAAAGAAGCATAACCAACCCTTGTTTGCATAATATTCATAACTGCTTGGGGTGTGTAATCTATAGGATAACTGTAACTGGGTCATTGGGAGAAAAAAAAAAAAAAAGATGACGAACACATTTCCCAATCTTCCCTGCAAGATTGAAACTGACCCAGTTGTTTCTCTTTAATCTCATAAACAGCATTAGATCTGCAAAACACGAAGCACACATCTGTAAGCGACCTTGCATTATTAAAACATCACTCCTTTCTGGTTTAAACTGAACCAGGCCAAAAACAAATCCCCTGCACACCTTAGAACTTTTCAAGATTAAAAGTTACATGACAGCAGGTATGAGAAGTGGATGTAAGTATAGGTCATTTGTTCTGTAAATCTAGAGGGTTTTATCAACACTAATTCAACAGCCAAACTTGCTTGTTTGTTTGATTCATCTGTTTAAACTGGCATCAGTATAAACCCAGCCCATAATTTCATCATCGGCAGCTTCTTTCACACAAATATTTGTGTATGTCACAAGCAAGCACTACTTCAATTAGCTGACACAAAAAATATTTTTATTGTAAAGGATTGTTCAGGCTATCAGTGCAGAACTTTTGTGACTGGCTGTCTAAAGTGTTCAGACTTCAGTCTTCTCCAAAAATCAGACATCAGATCAGTCCTACAGTGTTTTGATGAAGGTGCCAGAAAAAAAGCACACTATGATCACGCCTGACTTATGCAATGTGACAGCTTTGAGATAAGAAAAATGTCTGTAAGGAGCTGTAGTAGAGTCGGCAACCCAAGAAGGGAGAGAGAGAGACAGACAGACAGGAAAAAGAACGGGAGAAACAGAGGAAGGGAGCATAAAAAAAAGAATGAAAAAGAGAGGTGGGATGAAGAAAGAGTGACAATTGTGTGAGTGAGAAATGGATGGAGGGAATAAAAAAGCAAGAACGTGAGGGAGTACGAGGGGAAAGAGAGAAAAACACGAGAGAAAGAGGGAGCAAATAAGCTTTTGCACAATCTTCTTTTTTTTTAATGTTTTCCTTTTGGGACATGGTGCAACAGGCAACCAATAGATCTTATCTAATGAGTAAGTGAAATGCAAAGCTGCTAAATAAAAGATCAATAATTCACACATTAATTTCAGAAATCTATAATTATGATAGATTTATATAAATATTTGAACCAAAATATATCCCGTTACATTAAAGACTTACATTTTGTTTATCTTGAACAGGCAATCAGTGTTTAAGAGAACTGATCTTTGGGCAATTGTCAAAGCTTCCATTAGGGAGAATAAAAATCCAGCACAGCTGAACAAATTTTTTTCACACGAGTGAGAAATACGCTTTTTGTTTATGCTTCAGAAATGACAAGCGGAAAATCACAAACACTGATGGCTACATGACTGTGGTCATCTTTAAAAAGAATTCTTTTCTTAGCACCAGAGGACAACCGTAACTGTATACAAGACAGTCATGAATTCTGTAATGGACAAAAGTTTAAGCTTTTACATTTTGATTTTGAGGATGATTGTTCTAGATCCTTGTTGTATATAAAGACCTCAACGGTTTTCCTCATTTACGATAAAAGAACATCAAACATTTTAAATATTTTTTTTTTAAAGAATGATAAATTTGATGGTTTCTAAATTATATGGCCAAATACATTTTTCAGTTATAATAACTTGCACTCTGCTGGGAAGACCAACCACTAAACTTCAGTATGTGGTTATGTGGACTTGTGATAATTCAGTTAAAAGAGCATTAGTGAGATCAGACTGATATTGGCTAAAGGAAGTCTGGGCTGCCATCAGTGTTTCGGTTCATCTCATTCCAAAACTGAATGGGGCTGAATCAATAAGCCTACATTATAAAAGTCGACAAACATTTTAAGAATAATTTTAAATTCTGTTAGTAGAATAGGGATGACACGATCAGTCAACATGATCTATAATGCTGACTATAAAAATGGTCGACAAACACATTTTTTCATTTCATTTTTCAGTGCTTAATACTGTAGAAGAGACAGAACTTACAAATAGACGTTGCAATAGAGTTATGAACGATAAAGAGACTTTACACATTTGCCATCAATGTTTTTGATTTTTTTTTTATCCAAATAACAGAAAATGCCTGCCTATAGAATGCCTACCTGCTTTTTAACCATTACAAATCTTGAATTTCTCTTTTCTGTTATACTAACCTGCATACTGCTAAGAAGGCTAACCACTAGACCAGCATGGTGTTTTGTGGAAATGTAATAATTAAATTAAAAGCGCATTAGTGAGATCAGGTACTGTTGTTAGATGAGGACGTCCAGTGTTTGGATTTATCACTACAGCTCAATCAAGAGCTTCCATTCCAACGCTGGCAAAACATGTGTCCATAAATTTCATTTCCTATACAGTAGCCCCATCATACACACACGGGTTTTGTTATTATAGCAAATGGAAATTTTAAGAGCGTAAAACACATCTTACACAATTGCGTGTTTCTAATGACACATTGGAGTGTGTTGTTCAGTTCATTGCTTAAAAATGTTTTGTTAGAGATAATGCAAGTAGATTCTATATCTTTTGGAGTAAGGCAGGGGAAAAAAATCTAACTGGTACTAGTTAACCTTTTACTGTAAATGATTTTAATATGTAAGGGGTGGGGTGGATGGTTAATACTGAGTTTCACTAGCGTGCTTCCTCTTTCTTTAGAACGCATTAAATGACAATACAAAATATGTGTCATGTGATATTATTCCAGCAAATTTCAAATTATTTTGCTACATAATTGATTTAATTTCTGGAAAAAATGATAATTAACTATGGCAATTTAGATGACAATGTTATTATTTTGTTTAAAAGTATATCAGAAATCTATTAAAAATATACAATTTTATTTTATTTTAGTAAAATTATTCATTATAAAAAATTTTTTATAATGAAAACCAATAATAAAAAAAAAAGTCTGACTTCCGGCCACATTAAGATTCCAGTAAGTGAATACAGACACAGTTCTGTGCAAAATGACGTCATTTGTTTGACCTGATGATGTAAAAGTCACCACACCCACGTGTGATTGAAAATATTATTGACATTCTCTCATTTAGTAATGTCCACATGGAGGATGAGGATAAAGTCCACACCCTGTCTGAGTGGCATGTATTTGTTCTGTCCAACAGTATAAATTATTTACCTGCATTTGGTCCACTAACTTCCTCTAAACTAATAACATTACTGATGGAAACACATGCTTCGCTCTTAACAAACCTGAACACCCTGAACACACCCCCACAGCAGCAGATGGACCTTCTTGTGTGGCAGTGAATCATTTTCAGGATCAAGAGCCAGTGATATTGCCTCTCTTTCAGTCTGTCCTCCTTTCATATTTGATGCCTACTGGCATTCGGATAGGTCTGGTTGACATACGGACAGCATTAATAGTTATACATTAGTTCAGTCTCTCTGATCAAACATGCAGCACATTATGATTCCCATTAATGATCGACCTCATGGCCTCTAACCCTGTTTATCAAAGCAGGCATCAGAGATAGCTAGAAAAAACACGCTCATGCTGACTCATAGCTGTTGGTCTATAGGCTTATGAGCACTATAGTAAATATTGCACTCAAAAAAATCTTTCAGCTTCTGACGTTGCAGAAAGCAGGAAATGGATTGGGTTATAATATGCACATACACACGTACAGGAAGAATCAGTGAGGCACTATATCTAGTACATATCCTGAATGATGTGTACACACAACCTTGTGAAACTGGTTAAACCAGTGAATGGCTTTTCCCCAGGTACGTATGTAACGGAGATCACTTTTATGCAACACTGACCTAATGAGCAGTCATTCAGGGATATGTTTTGTAAGTTTTCAGCCAGTCACTGAAGTCTGTAGTTCTGAGGACACTGCCATATTGATTTATAAAGTATTGATGGGCTGAGCTTTTAGGGACACTTACAAACCTTGACTCCCTCAATTACCATAAATGTTCATGTTCAAATATAGAAAGCACAAAAATCACATGAATCTTCATTCTTCACATACGTTGTCCAGAAAGGCACATACAGAAAAAAAAGATGTATTATTTAAACAGAAAAGTTGCTTGACAAACTTTATTTATTAGTTACTTTGCTATCCATAAATCATATTGGTAATCTTTTATCCAGGTCAGGGTCATGTATACACATTTGCACACTCATTCAAATATAAAGGTAACAGATTTTCCAACCAGCCTGCCAGCTGAGAGGAAAAACAGAGGCAGAGGAAACCCACATGGACACAGAGGGAATATAAACTTCACACATTATAAATCAAGCCAAGAATCAAAAGGAATCATGGAGCTTCATGAAAGCTGTTTTTTTTTTTTTAATACTGCCTGAAAAACACCCTTACACTGTGAAACTGATATTTTGTACTATATTTGGTTTGTCAAACTACAGAGGTCTCTGAACGTATTCTGTACAATTACCTCTGTTAGGGGCCTTTCTCAGCAGTCCAAAACCTTAACCACTGAGCTACAACCTCTGGTTATGGGTATCCAGCAATATATAAAAGGTAAAGTTTAGACTAATATGATCATTGTTATTTATTGGAAGGAACATTCCACATTAGATCAGATTTCATATAAACACACACATGCACAGACAGGTTCTTGTACAAGTTATGCAGATGTTTAAGTTGGCATAATATGGGTGATGAGCCAAACAGACATAACAGATGACACACTTGTTCAAACACATGTTTAAAAAATATATATATAAAATATTACCACTTAAAAAGTGGCCACATCTGCTTCTGTGTATTGTAAAACTATGTGGTTTATGTTCTCAGTTTTCCACACACTTCGGGATATGTAACAGAGAATTACCGCTACTACTCAATCTCTGCTACCTTATTTCACTATCAAGTCAACAATAGAAAACGGGATTAACAATGAAAATAAGAGAAGGTGAGATGAAGTTGCAGCCGCTTGTCCAACCATAATAACCTCTACAAGGACATCATTTGCTCTGTAAAATTTAAAAGACTCTTCTTACTATTAGAACACAAAAAGACAAACTTCTAAACGTTATACACACTTCGATCTGCTAAAAAACACAGAGACAGTTTCTATACCCATATACATATTGTTCTAAACCATAAAACCAGCCCGAACCAACTAATGCTACACCTCGGGAACTGTGAAAAACGTTTCCTTCTACTTTTCAAAACAAAAAAAGCTTTCACGGCTACACTGTGGATCATCACATACTGAGCACAGTCCTCAGGCTTAATACAAGCTTTAAATGGGCTGTGGGAATGAGCGGAGATACAATATACATTCACTTACTCATATATAATAAATACAACAACTTACTTGTACCATCTTTTTAGGTAGTCCCATTAGTGTCACTCTATTTACACCTCTCTTTCGCAGCTGCCCGAGGCACTTTAACACTACACTATTTAGTTTAGAGTGCGAATCAAACCTTAATTTTCTAGTAAACTGGCAGGCGGTAGAATAGTGGAGTGCTGCTATGGATTGTCTCATAGTGACTAAAAAAATGTTAAACTGAATGATGAGTTCATCAAGGAGTGGTACCTACTGGGTTATAAGATAGATCTGTTCCACCAGAGCTAAGATCATTATTAAAAGTACTAATTTCCCAGAGATTTCCTGAATTATGTTTAACACATTCATTAACCACTGCAACCAAGCTCTTTGCTTCTTCCGTCTGTGTTACTGATTGTCATTCCTTTCAACACTGGTTGAAACTCTTACCCGCTCAGCTTCTCTCAGTCACCCGTATCCACACTCCACTCCACACGGCCTCTCAACTCTCTGTCCCGTGTTCCCTCCCTTTCCCCAAAGCTCTGAGAGGATCCATTATCACTCAAAGTCTCTACTACTGGCAGGAAGCCTTTCCTCCCAGGACACTCGTCTCTGTCCTTCATCGAGGCATTCACCAGTCTCTATAGAAAAGCTATGGAATACCAGCTGGGATCAGTAGGGGATTAGCTATTAGTTCCGGACTGTAAAAAGGCAAAGTTGTGTCAGAAAAACTTTTGTCGCATTGCCCCTGCAAGAGCAGGTCTGAAAATGCGCTCAGCCAATCTTTTTGTGGCAGTCATTCTGAGCAGTCAGCTCTTTAAAAGGAAGGAGTATTATGGTTAAGGATGATTGTGGGAAGAAGAGCAGAATGTGTCAGTCAAGAGTAGGAAAAAAAACCCACAAAGCAAGAGGACTGTGATTTTTAGTTTCAACCTGGTGTATGTGACATTTTCATGTTCTTCACCAGTACAAAATGTTCTAGTGCTTAAAATAGCATGCAAGTTATTTTATATTCTAACCAAGAAAGACTGATATACATATATAAAATCTCATGAAATCACAAAGTATTTATTATTTCAGATAAACCTTATATAAACAATAGCAGCCACTGGGTACTTGGTTAAAGGTTTACGATGTACTTTTAAATATCTGCATTAGTGGCAAGTGAGCATGAGAACCACAAATAAACAAGAATCAATGAGAAAACAAATTAACATGACAAACTTCACACTTCATAGAAATAGAGCATGCCTGAATGGAAGCTGGTGGATTTAGGCTTTTTCCTTGTTTGTTTGTTTCCTTTCCTACTTCTCCATCAATTTGGTTACATGCCAATTACAATTACAGCATTTGGCAGCACTTATCCAGAGCAACTACATCTGAGTAAATTTGGGGTTAAAGGCCTTGCTCAGGGGCCCACAGTAGTGGCTTGGTGGTGCTGGAAATCAAACCCTGGTCTTTTTGGTATTTAGACCTTAACCACTAAGCCACCACATCCATTTCTTGCCCAGGTGTCAGATGTTTTGTTTCCCTTATACTATGTTACATTAAAAATAATCTTGTAATTTTATTCACACTATTAATTTCGGGTTAACAAAAACTGAAGAGCTTCTTCCCTGAAGGAATTTCAGGAATAAAAATAATTTGCAAGCTCAGCAAGATGTGTGCCTGCATCACTGAAATACATCAATGGGAACAAATCATTAATTTTGGCATTAAAGTAGAGTAATTTTTTTACATCCAATCTTTTGAGTTGTTTTGCAGGCAAGCAATTGTAACTTCAAGGAAACAAAAACAGAATCCTTACTGAATTTCACAAAAGGAAAAAAATAAATCACTTTGTTAGTGTGATGTGTTTAAGTACGGTCAGATCTTTTTGATGCTTTATATACAGTAACTATTAGTGCACATGTTAGGCAAACAGGGATAATAGATTTATTTTAGCATTTGGTGAATATGTCATATGCACCTGACCATACCATAATCTACCATGTTACTTCAAAGTCAGTAACTAGAGTATATTTACAGTTCATCCAACCCTGTGATTGCTGACTTTCGGTCATACTGGGATGTTCATTAATTTATCTTCTTACCCCCTTATTCCCTAATTCGGTGTCATGGAGGTCTGCTGATGCCTATCCCAGCGCACATAAGGCAAGAGGCGGGGCTACTCCCTGGACAGATCGCCAGTCCATCACAGGGCACACAGACAAACAACTATGAGCAATTTAGAATCATCAATCAATCCATGTTTTTGGACTGTGAGAGGAAACCGGAGTACCCGGAGGAAATCACACACATGCAAACTTTGCACAGACAGATCCCTGGCCCATGAATCAATCCCAGGGCCTTCTTGTTGTGAGGCGACCATGCTAACCACATCGCCTGAATGTTCAGTTTACTTCATAAATAAAAGCAAAAGATCCGAAATGCTTAGGATCCAGAGTTTTTTTTCCCACAGAACTGGTTTCATTTTTTTAAGTCAAGTTATTGCCAAGTTATTCTGTTTTACAAAGCAGAGAATGCAATAACAGCTATTAGCTGTAGTCTGGTATGTGTTGGAGAAGACGCTTATGAGCTACTTTGACCTGTCAGAATCCTAAAAGCCCCAACAGAGACACCTTAAAAACAATGTTGGGCTTCAGTTATAGTTGGCAGGAGAAAAAAGAATGAAAATTTAATGTTTATATATTTTTACTACAGAGAGAGAGAGAGAGAGAGAGAGAGAGAGCGCGCAAGATGGAGCGAATGAGAAAAAGACTAAACGAGCAAGAAAAAGAGATAACGCTTAAAAACTGGAGGTCAGTGGGGTTGAGAAATAAGAGGTAGTGAGAGAGAAGGAGACAGAGAAGTGCAGATAAATGCAACTCCTGAGGCATGAGCTTATTGTCCCTGAGCGAGAAATAAAAAAAGTATCAGAGTACTATTAAATAGGCTGAAAAACAGAACTATGTGCTGTTATCTGTTGTAAAAGGCAGCTTCTATAGATTGCTTTATCCAGTTATTGGACTGGTTAGAGATTAATTCAGAACAATAATATGCAGGATTCGTTTACCCTTTTTATCGATAAAACCTGGTGTCTGCTGTTAAGAATAATAAAAAAAATCCCAGGCTCATGATCACGGGTTGTTTATGAAATGTATCACATGAAGAGCAGGTGTGTTATCACAGGGATTCAAGAATGAAAACAACCCTGGGAAGCAGAAAGACAAAGGACTCAAACACAACTGCAGGAATCAATAGAAGCTCTAAAACACCAGTATCTCTTTTTAGACCTTTTACCCACTTTTACTTCAACTGTTACCACAAACACGTTATATTCAGTGGGTAAATTAACACACCGGCCAACCTTCAGACATTTTGCATAGGAGCCCTTTCATTCAATATCCCGAGGTTGGCTGGTACAAGTTATCGCTCAATATAAACACTAGATTAAAACTCTCAGCTAATAAGATAAAACATGTCTTCTTGAAACGTTGTCTCTTGAGAACAGTCACTGTTACAATAATTATAGATTCTATTACACATATATAAAAACATTAACAGTCTAAAAGTCAGTCAGACTTATAGATTATATTAAAGGTGCTAAAAGTATAAAATGTTTTTTTAACTGTCAAAATCATCAGAAAAAGAATTTAAACCATCCAACTTAAACAAACCTCGTGTTTTCTTCTTTATTTGGCATGTAATCAGTATTGGTTCAAAAGACCCCCCCCACCCCAAGTAAAATCAAAAGCAAGGTAAAATAACAAACAAAAAAAAAACCAGACAGACAGACAATTATTTGTGACATACACAAAACGAATACCAACAAAAATATAATGAGAAACAGAAGAAGGTAAAGCCCTGCGCGCGCACGCACACACACAAGACTAGTCATTGGCCGGATGCATGATTAAGCACTTAACCCTCATGCAGGTCTTTTTGTGGTTGTAGACGTTTTGAGTTAATCTGGTATTAACATAGATTATAGAAATACCATGTGACAACAGCCATACTGTCAAAATTCCATCAGTGAACACTGTAATTGTATCTATTGTCAGGTTTCAACCCATAAGACAGCCGGCGACAGTATTTTCATGTCTGTTCAGAACAGATGATGTCTGGTTATGTTCGGAACAAAGCTGCTTTCAGGCTCTGTAACTGGATGTTACACCATCACACTGTCGCAGCACGAGGACAGCGTAGTGTCAGAATCTCTCTTCCTTCCAAAGAGACATCTGTGGATCCTTTTGTGCAAAATAAACAAGAGACTGGGGAAGAAGATATACAGACAGAGGAAAGGCCATTTGTTCAAATATTTACATCTAAATCAAGTGGAGAGTTAAAACAGTGTTGCATCCGGGTGTTTGGCTTCTCTCTCCTGCTCGTGCGCTCTTGCCATGTAGCCAGATGGAAGGGTCTGGAGGTGACAGCACAGCAGAGGCTAGAATACAAAAGCCTCAAAAGGACCAGCAGCCACTTAGTGCAGTGGAAACGGATGGTGAAATGTCAGAGCAGTGACAGGGCGAAAATTAAAATACTGAAGCCTGGAGCTTCCTCAGTAACCAGCTTCAACCGTGCCTGATGGAGAAGATTTCAGTTAACAGGATTTCCATAGCAATGAGGGTTAGCAAAGCCAAAAGCCACGCACTCATACATAGACACACACACACCTTTCAAACCTAATGACACAGAGCAGATTTCCCCTCAGGACTGATGACCTAATATTAAACAAGGATGTCAGACTGAGACATGTACCCTGGCTCTGCCAACTGGATACTGGCCTAGGACATCTCTCTCCTTGCACACACGCGCGTGCGCGCACGCACACACACCCATCAGCTCACATAAATAATTCATACTGCATGGTGAAGGAGACGGTAGAGAAATGGTTCCGGTAAATTTATAATAGTTAAAATATAGCTAGTGCAGATATGTTTGTGCACGTGTGTGTGTGTGTGTACGCATGGATCTGTCTGTCTAGTGGCGTATTGTCTTGCCCATGCGCTCTATTTCACTGAGATGCTCTGCTATTTTTTTTTTTATAGATACTGCTGTGGGAATGTCAAATTATAGGAAAGGAAAGATGCAAACCATGTGTTAATGTGTATTCACATGACTGCAGGAGGAAATCAGTGTTCAGTGTTCATATTTTCTGCATGCAAATAGCAAAGTTTGCGTTTATATATAGTAAAGTAAAGTTTACTATATATAAATAGTAAAGTTTATGTGTTTACTATTTCTTACAACATGACCTGTGCATTATTTCTCAGTTGCTGAATGGTTTAAGACAATTAGAACCACATTTCTGATTAAACAAGGGAGAGACAAGATTTACACTTTGTCATAAATGTAAGAAAGGGCAGATGGAGAACTACTATAACTACACCACCACATTTCAAAACAAAACAGTCAAAGTAATTAAAAGGCACAAGGAACAGACTCCAGGTTTTGCCATTGCAGTGGCTAGTTCAGCTTTTATCAAAGCTTTATAGAGTTGCGCTTTCTAATACAATTAACAAACGGCATTCAGGGACTTTCCAAATTGAATCAACACAAAGGTTTAATAAAACACTCACTATGGTTTTATGAGGTCTTTTTAGTGACTCGGGCAAGTGTGAAATAGTTATGAAAAGTAATAGTTTCAATAAAAAAAATATTTTTTATTGTACATAGCTTATATTAATACAAATCCTTTGGGACTGTGATAGCCCGGCCAGATTAAAAAATAAAAATAAAAAATAAAAATGGGGGGAAAAAGGGAATTGCTTTTTAACTAAAAAAGATTTGTGGTTTAGTATGCAGGCTTACAAATTAGCATCGGCTACAATATGGTTTAAAGTCAGTTATTTCTATCTTTTGCTGTAGTAAGCAATATTTGTTTAAATTTTTTTTTATATTAGTTTTGACATTTTTGTTTGCAAAAGGAGCTGGTGCTCCAGACAGAGATCAGCTCTCATTATCCAGTCTGTCTAGAAGAACACAAAGAAACAGAAGTTTCAAGAAACCGACCTGCATAGCTACAGTTCTGTTAAAATAAGGATACCGTCAAAAAGGATGTCATAATTACATTTTCTTTAAACCGGTGACTATTCTTTCATTTAGAGCAATGTTTGCAGGCACAGTTCTAAATTCTGTTCTGTTTTTTAATTTTTTCATGTCATTCTAGATAGACTGGATGATGAGATCAGATCCCTGTGTGGATCAACAGCTTTGTTCAAACAAACATCCTATACTGGATTAATACCAATATGAATGTTTGCAATTTTCCTATTATTAATTTAATTTTAGTTTATTATCAGCTTCACAAGCTATTTCATGACAAAACACAGATTACATCAACAACAATGACATCAACAACATACCTAAAATACAATCAAAAATACAATGATAAAAAAAATGTTTTGCACATAAGCGTCTAGAAAAGATGTCAAATTTACTTTTAAAAGAAATTGTACTGTTTTGTTTGGGTCCAGCTTATGAAGTCTTTTAAAGAATGTCCTAAGAAAAACCTTTGTCTCATGACTCTAAAAATTGGGCAGACCAAAAGCTCATGTAATGTCCATGAGTTAATTTATTATGTCCACTACTATTGACACTACAGAAAAAGATTTTTTAAAAATATCTGACATTAAAGCATTTTAATTGGTAAAATTACTAGCGTTATCATTTTGGCCACCACTGTATAATCAGATAATGTGTACATGTCTGCCTTAGAATAAAGCCATTCTAACCCAAATAAATAAAAATTCAACCTAAAGCTTAGTATTCAGTTCTATTTTACAGAAACCACCATTCAACTTTAGACACATGGAGTGCAAAACATTTCACACTAAACTAACACTCCATATTGAGGGACAAAGATTGTTGATTTGTGTTTTAAAGACGTTTGGAGGACATTTTGCTCTCATACACTCACAAATTATAGATGGCCAAAATAGTCCCTGACAGGCCTATCGTGTGTCTTGTTGCTATGGTAACTTTGGCTTAACTTACATGCAAGTTGTATGTAAATGAACGTTTCACTGGTGTTGATGGTTGACAGTTTGCCCTAAAGCTGCAATTGAAGTCAATTGATTTGCAATGAAAACAGGCCAATGATACTGTAAATAAAACTCCTTTGATTTTCTCCTTGGTGATGGTATTGTGTTTGAATTCTAAGCTTAGCCGTTTTAATGCCCAGCAGGCATGAAGAGTTAAACTGACAGCTGAGCAAAAATAAAATGTTCAATCAGTTTCAATAAACAACCTAAAGTTGCGACCCTGGAAAAGATGGTGATAAAATTATTCTGAACGGTCACAGAGAAAGCACAGACGACAGAACGAGAGTCAGAGAAGAGAGATGGACTGTTTCCACATGGCTGCACTTTTCCTGCAGAGTCATGATCACGCTCGGATGAAGATGACTGATGACGAAGGTTTTATAGAATGGCGTCTGAGCCACTACACGCCCAACTAACATAAGTGTGCTCATAAATAGCTCAGAGCACAACACAACAAAAGCTCTCATTAACCAACACACGGTCTGAAAATGTACAGCAGAAATACACTGACTCGGTTGGGACATTTTTGTTCAAGGACACACTGCCAAGGACTGACCATATCTTGCTTTTTTTTTTTAAGATTTGGTTTGCACTGGCTAAGGTACATTGTGCTTGGTTACACATTGTGAAATTACACTCTGACATGCCTGGAAAAGTTTGGAGATACACAAAAGAAGCATCACTGAGATGTTTGTGTTGGTATAATTTAGAAACACCAATACAAGCATCCGATTAGCTTAATTAGCAGTAGCACCAAAAATAGTCCATACAGTCAGGAAGCATTAGCGGAAATAATAAAAGGCTAAACAGAAGACTGCCTTACTAACAATAACAATGCATTGAGACTGAGAACATCCATCTTTTTATTTATAGAGAATTGTTATGGTGTTTACAGAGTGTGTATGAGTGCATGTGTATGTCTAAGAAGAAGAAGAGAGATAATGGTGCTTTCTGGAATCCTTCCCATCGATCAATACAGCTTTCCTTCAACTTAATGCCCCATGTCACATGAACTGCAAGTGTTTTTTTCTGTTTCTGAGCCAAATATCTCTGAAACAGTGTCGTGGGTGGAATGATGTGAACATTCTGGAAACTTTAACAACCGCTGGTTACTTGTAAAAAAAAAAAAATTGTAAAGATTAACACTTGCTCTGTTAAGATGGATGGAAAACTGACTACAGGCCATTTATATCCCCTGTGGACTACACTACCCAGAAGCCCTGCTGTCGCCCACACTGTCTTAGAGAGAAAAGGGAGATTTTAGACTTCTACACAATTACAATATACTTACAGACAAGGAAACAAACAAAAATGGTTATGGTATTGGACATCCAATTAAAAGATAAAAAGATAAAAGGTTTGGTTTCCACTACCACAAAGTTGCCACGTTAATTACTTAAGCCCCAATTGCTTAGTTGTATAAATAAGAAAAATGTGAGACTCTCTTAAGGGTGCATACCAAGTATGGTAAATGTATACAAGTTTCTCCAGACAAATGTGGCTTTAGATCAAAACAGACAGTGAATAACATTTTGTCTCCCAGGGATCTATTGTAGCGAAAATAAGAGTAAACAGAAAGTAGCTCGAAATTATACATATACTTCACAAAAATGTACTTTAGCCATAAAAAGTCCAAAATTACTTTATGGTAATGTAATATAAAAACATCATAATGAATGAGTCACATGGCTACAGGTTGATTAATGTTTATGTCGCACCGATGATGATCAATGTCTGTCATTTTGGACTACCCTCTATTTACCCTCTATCCATTCGAGACTTCCTTTTGCCCTGATTAAACTTTGAACATGGTCAGTATTTACAGCACAGCATCCTGTTGTGTGGGAAAGACCAAATGTGTCATGTGGAAACCAGGTGGTAACCATGTTGTGATGTAGCATGTGACGGATCAGTAAACAACAGTACAGATAAAATGGGGTACATCCCTAGGCCCTGTTGACAAGAATAAACCAGCCAGAAATTTAAGTAAAATCATATCTGCGGAATCAAGAAAAACAGAGAAAGAAGAAAATAATCTGGATCATTTTAGTTATTATTTATTTTAATATCTTGAAACCATCAAGTGGGATTCAAACATTAAATAACCTGGAATCCATATGACGTGTCACACGACTCACTTATTACAAAGTTAAAATGACTCTTAGTTGGTTATAAAATTTGCTATTGAAAACAAAATATAATGCAATGAACACCCATTAAAATGACTTCAGACAGAGGGAAACTTACCTAATTATGTAATATTACTTTAATGGTATTTTACTGTAAAAATATGCTAATTGTAGTTCAGACAGGAACAATAAAATATTTATATGGTAAAAGCTATTCCTAAACATTGAATGACTGCTATGCACATCAACAACTTGTCTATACAAGTATATTGTATCTCTCGCTTTCTTTATCGAAGATAGATGGATGGATCTATTGCTCTATACTCTCTCTACCTCTCTGTATTGCCAGGTCTACCTCTGTCTCTCTCTCTTTCTCTCTCTCTCTCTCTCTCTCTCTCAGTCTCAGAGAGATGCTGACTGGACTGACTGAAACTACTTTTAGCAAATGCTTTGGTAAGACTGACAGAAAAGCATTCCTGAAGAAAATATATGTAGACACAATCTTTGGAAATGTCTCATTTATAATCAGGCATTTTGGGGTTTTTTTAGCAAAAAAAATAAGTGAGTCTACCATTAAGCTCACAGCACAGTAGTGAATGCAAATGAAAAGTGCTTCACAGCCTCATATTAAAAGCACACTCAATGAAAGGACATTTTTCATTTGGAATAATGCAATCCATTTAGCTAATAGAAACTATCCACACAAATGTACTGTACACAGGCACACTAATCCATGCATAAAATGGCATCGGCTATCATATTCCAGATGAGCACTGGTTATACAACTGATGCCACAGTCAGCAGCCTTCATCACACTCAAATCTCTGCTTCATTCACTGGCACATCAGGTTACCGGGTCACACAGTGTTTGCGACTATGTAGCCCTGTGGCATCATCAATGTGACGGGAAGCTGACTGGGAAGTGTGTGGGCGGGGCTTCTTCCTTCCTGGACGGTTCTCAAACACAATGGATGAACTTTCTAAACAGACCAGCATGCTACAGTGTGAGTGGAACATACAAGCTGGTTAAAAGGAAACAGATTACTAACATAGTAATTGTTTAAAGAGGTGCAAGTCTGAACACCCCCCCCCCCACACACACACACACACACACACACGCACTATTCCTGCATTATTATATCAGAATCTGCACTTTGAATAAGCTGAATATTTGAATGTATGAGCACAATGTAACTTTGCAGCCTGTAGGTATAGAGCAAAAGGGCTTGGACTAATGATACTCATTAAATTAACACGGGGAAAGCAAATAAACATAAGTATGCTGTATGTTGTAATTACAGCTGGCCCGTAGTCAACAGATCCCTCTAAGTTTTGACTAGAGACAATCAGTCAGCATGCTGTTTAAAATCGAGCAGCTCCTTCCCTGAAATTAGATGTGTGAAGACATTTATTTAATCCAGCTGATCCCATTTGCTAATAAATTTGTTCCAGATGTAGAAATAGTAGAGTGGAGTAATTTATTACAAAGGATGAATGAACAAACAGAAAATGCACTCATGATACAATAATAAATGCAGTCTAATAAGACTTTTCTTTATTTATATACCCATCCTATCACATACACAAACTGCACACTTGACTAGATGTGCAACAACACTTATATTTTGCCAATTTATACATACACAGTATATTTTTATTATATTCTATCTAATATATATTGTATTTTTTATATGATTTATATATTCATTCATTCATCTTATTCCCGCCGGGGTCACAGGGGTCTGCTGCGCCTATCCCAGCACAGGCGGCGGTACACCCTGGACTTATCAGTCCATACATTATATATATATATATATATATATATACATACACACATACATATTCATTCATTCATCTTCTTTCCAACTTATTCCCAAATTCGGAGTCACGAGGATCTGCTGGTGCCGATCCCAGCTCATATAGGGTGAGGGGCAGGGCTACACAATGGACAGATCGCCAGTCCATCTCATGGCAACACAGACAAAACCATTCACACACACATTCACTTCTACGGACAAGTTAGACTTACCGATCCACCTAATCTGCATGTTTTTAACGTATTCAGAAATAATATTCCTGTTCGCTTTTGTACTGTAGTATTGTTTAGTATTTTGTACTTCTTGATAGAATGAAGCATTTCCACTCTTCCCGCCAGCTGTTCCGGAAAATCTAAACGAAAGGTCGTGATTAGGTGGGAATTCTAGTTAAAACTATGTCAGGTTTGAATATATAAACATAGGCCAATAAATAAACAAAAATTAAACCATACAACACAGGGGGAAAAAATGTAACCTGTTCCACCAGCTGGATTACTACGTGCAGTGACTTAAGAGAGCTGACTGTAAACACAACAACAGGCTTCTAGAAATTTGCAACAAACCTGAGGGACCAGTTCAATAATATGCAAGCGTGTGCACAGGCAACATGGTGTATATGTGTGGGCTAGTGATTTTCTTTGCGTATCCCGTTTATTATAATCACTTTAAAAGGACCGTGACCCTCGCCTCAAGAAATCATGCTCGAGCAAATTCATGTGTGGGTTTGTGTAATTGTGCACGTCTGTTATATAAAGTAGGATATGCAGGCCTAAGTGAGAAAATGAAAGCAATGGAAAGAAAGACCACTGAGAAATATAAGGAAAAGGAAAAACGTACAGTGATAATTAACAATATATAAAAATATTAAAATGCATTAACACCCAATTTTGCACGTATGAAAATTCACAAAAGAATTCATTAGAATTTGACTTTCTGTAAACCCACTCTTTTATTTGACAACTCCTGCAATCTTAGAAGCCAGCCCAGCATTATATCTCAGATATAATCCCCCACAGCTCAGCATAGTTACTCAGGAAGAAGCTACAGAAGTGCTTTATAAGTGCACCATTATACAAAGAGGCAGCTGGGCACTCCATTACAATACTTACACATGTCCCAAGACACAGTAATCTGGTATAATTTCACAGCCCACTAAATGGTCAAAGGAAGCTTCCTTACTGCCACACACACACACACACACGATGACCTTATGAGTGACCATTTGCTCTGCCCCTCCAGACTGATCCATTAATAGAGCAGCAGGGAGGGTGTTGAGACCAGTGGATCAAATAAATCAAATTATACACACACAGGACAGAAAACTGAATTTTACCATACGCATGTTCTCTACGCTAGTTGGGTCTCTGTACCCAGGGGTAGAAGTGCTGCTAACACATCAGGAAAATTAATGTCCCCTGTGGGTTGGTACACACGAGGAAGACAAAATAAAGATCACTTTTCATTATATTTAGGATTTGCTTTGACTTGGTGGTAGAAAACAAGAAGAAAAATATAGGTCCCACTACATACTAGATAGTAAGCAAAAGAGGAAATGATGTCAGAATATCTAGTATGAAAATTAGTATACAAAATATTCCAGGATATGCATATGATACACTTACCACATAAGAAACGACTAGTCATATGACAAATTGTTGGAAAGCGGCAACCATAGTTACTATACACACATACACAAATGTTCCTTGTAGTTACACCATTCCATTATCCAACTTTAATATTGCGCTGCCATGATATCACAATATCACGTGTCTATCAAAATGGCAGATACAGGTAGGAATTTCATTACTGTCAGGAAGTGCATACTTTAATAATACTTAAATATTTACTTCATGTTCTTTTAATGACACACCAATAGAATACATAAAGGACTATGTATTGAGCATTGAGAAACTATTTTAAAATACTGCAAATAAATGCAGGTTTTTAAGCCCCTGTTTCTCAAAAATCTTCACTTTTTTTGGTACATGAGAAAAGCTTTTTAGTTTTTCTTGGTTTGACCGGTTTGTATACCGATAATTACTACAAATCAAGAGTGAGTTTCTGCTAGCAGTACCAAGATATTACTTCCTGCCCTTCTGCTGCATCTCATGACAGCAATGAAGAAATGATTTTTGTTTACAGTATTTTACTGAAATAATTATATGTTTGTTTTTTCCTGGTGCTTTATATAAGATATGGATATTCAATCTTGTTTTTCCCCTCTAACTGTTAAAAAAGGAACTAAATCCATAATCTGTTCTTGAACTCCTTATAAAACCTAATTCCTTCATCCTATTCTTGCTCCGATGGCCTGCTCTTACCCAGACGTGCTTATCTATGAAAGCCTCTACTACTTTGATGCTGTGGGCACAAACTGCGAATAAAAAAACAAGGAAAATTCTGATCTAAATATTCATCCATTGCCTAGACCCGCTTATTCCTAAATTGATCACTGGGATCTGCTGGAGTATGTCCCAAATGTCATTGGGTGAAAGGCGGGAGTACTAATAACATTAAGTTTGTTTATATTGTTTGCAAGAAACAGACATATCAGAGATGGTTACTTGGGGAATGGTAGCTTAGTGGTATTGGGCTGCCATCTGAAAAGTTGTGAAAGTACCACCATGTTACTGCCACCGGGCCCCTGAGCAAGGCACTTTAACCCCTAACTGCTCAGTTGAATAAGAAAAAATTACTATGTCGCTCTGAATAAGAGCGTCTGCCAAATGCCGTGAATTTAAATGAAAATATATGTTTTTAAAAAAAATTCCATAGTATTTATTTATTTATTTATTTTATCCGGTCTGAACTCTAAAAAAAAATCTAAAGGATTATAGAAACAGGAAGACAAAAGATGAGTATTGAGTGGGTGCCCGAGTGTGTATGTGTGCCTCTTCAAGCTTTAATACGGGCTGTGCCTCTGTACACAAGATTAATGACATTGAGCTCAGCTGGCGATGTGTGTGTGTGTGTGTTTTGTTTTGACTTCATTGTTTGAAAGGGTGAGCACATGCTCAACAACTCTTTTATTAGTATTCATCCTGCAATTTGCAATTAAAAGTAATAAAGATCAAATAGTGTACTTCAAATGGGTTTTTCTCAACAGAAAAAAACCCCCAAAAAAACACCATACTCAAACATTCTAACTCAAAAATTGATTGCTTTGTAATAATTATTGTTCTAAAGCAGCCATGAGGCAAATTGGATGCACTTTCAGGAACACGTTTTAAATGTGGAATTTATTTGGCAATAGTCAATTTCCCCGTTTCACACAGTCACCTGTTTGTGTTTTTTGCCTTTCAGTGTTTAATGATAACCAGCACCGATAAGACATTTTCCCACCACCAAACAATGGCAAGGCTGGCTGTGTGTCAAATACACTTGCTCACTCCCCCCCACACTTCACTGCAATATGCATACTACATATATTTCTGAAAACAGAGATGCATCTCATATTTCAGCCAGTCAGAGCAGGTCTGTAACTGACTAAAACACACTGTAAAGGTTAAATCAGTCATTTATTGACTCCAGCATTAGTTTTTTGCCTCTTGCCCTTCCTTCTGCCCCTCTCTCTCTCTCTCTCTCTCTCTCTCTCTCTCTCTCTCTTTTTGGAAAATCCCATGGGCTATATCACTTTGCTTATGAGTATTGTACAGAACAGCAAAGAAAGACAGATCAGCACATGGCATTCCCTAGTGTGCATGCACACACACACACCTTAAATAAAACTGCAGAACGTAGGGTCCAACGTTGTCCTTGGACAAAGTCATGTAAGCTCAAAAAGCAACAATGAAACAGAAGTGGTGTTTGAAATCCACAAGCTTTGACTAAAGATCATTCTTCATTATAAATCCACCAAAATAGTTGATATGGAATCACCAAGTTACTTCTTTTAGAGGTGAATTTCTACTATATTCACAATTCTCAGATGTGCGTCACTAGGCAGCTTCGTCTGGTACCTGGAGACAAAGCTGTTTATGCATCACAGTGAAATTCAAAAGACTAATGAGAGAGTGTTAGACGTACAAAACACTAATGGTCTATAAGATTATTCTAAAACACTATGGGTAGAAATTAGAATCTCTGGTTAACATCATGCTACAATTTGTAAAGATTATTTTGCTAATTAAAATTCAGTTCTCATAAAAAAAGAGAAGATAAATTCAAGTTAAAATTAAAAGACAATTTACTTTAAACACAGCCACCTTTCCAGAAATGTCTGTTCCGTTAAGAGTCTAGGAAGCTGATTAGATTTTTTTCAACTCTCCGGACTTTAGCCCAATAGCTGCTGTGTAACTGATTGACCCAATAACTGCTCTGTTGTTATCTCGGATTGCATCTTGAGTCACTTTGGCTAAACGTTTGTCAAATGCTGCTCTTGGCAGTGTTCATTTATTGAAGTGGTACATCATGAGGTTTGTCATTTGCCTAAGGCATATTAATACCCCATATTTTTTATGAATTATATATATATATATTATATACACATATACACACAAGTACACTGATTTACTAAGACTAACAAATACCAATGCAATGTCCTAAAAATTTTCAAATGGATATTAATTTAGTTATTAAAAAAGTCGAAAACTACTAGGTAGTTTTTCCCTTCATTGTGTATCGTCGGTTTCAGGCCTCATTCATGTGTGGGTATAAACTGTATACGTATTAGCGTCTGTCATGTAAGCATGTAACGGAGAGAAGCTTTGACTGTAAAGTAGAACAGCAGAGGGGAAAAAAAAGACCTTTATAATGTATAATCTATCTCACTGTAAATTTATAGATACATTATAAACCAAGCCTAAAGCCGAGCCCTCACTGTGAACATTTTTATAGTCTTTTTCGATTACTGCTTGTCAGACTGTATGAACGTGAGCCCCCCACCCCTCCGTCACACTGTAGGATCTCAGCTGTCAGACTGTACTACAGTCAAGACACAGACACACCGAAGAAAAACGGTCCGCAATTTCTCATCATCAATCTGTGACGCGTTCAGTAACTCACATTCTCACACTAAATGGTAGCTAGCAGCAAAGAAACTACCTTCCCTTCAATACGTTTCTCTTCTGGCTCTTCTGTCCATTAAACTTGTTTCCATTGGTGGGGTCATCGTACAAGAATTCACATTATGGAGCTATGTGTGAAAACTTCAACATGTTAATCCAACAGATTTTAACATAGTATTATAGGAATATTTGTTTCAGATGACCAAACTGTGGCCAAAATCTCAGAGTGTAAGACTGACTTAAATTAAAAAAGGTTTTAGCATAATTCATGATTCATAAAAATGGAATCTAGGGGGGAAAGGAACATCATTTGTAAAATCATGTGTAATTAACACTAAGATTTGTATGCACAACAAACAATTGAATGGATCAATTACTGTCATTATGTCCAGAGGACTGCTGGAGAAGGCAGCGGAAAGCATGATCTCTTTGCACACAAGCAGTAGACCAAGTCAGATTCAGGCACCTGTTGTAGGTGTATTGCGCCTACATGGCAGGAGGTGAACAGAAAATAGAAGAAAGATTTCAATTCATAGACTACACTGAATCGGAACCCACACAAACTGCTCATCTATGGAAAGGATTAGACTAAACACAGCAGGGCAGCAGCCATCACAGCTTTAAAAAAAAATATATGCAGGACTTCCTGAGAAAGGAACACGTTTACTTCCATCAACAACACGTTTATTTCCACAAACATTGACATACTCATGTTACGAGAGATACTCATTCCAATAATTAGACAACGATAATGGAAATGTGTGCTGTCATTAAGAGAGAGAGATAGAGAGATGCTATTTAATAACTTTTGCAAACACACAATAGTAAACCTTAATAATAGTTTGGCTTCCTGTGCTAAAGGAAGCATTGAATGCGTTTCCTGTCTCGAAGAAGTGTAATGCTTAATGTTTGGTTGTGTAGGCACAACAACAATATGTCATGAAGGTAAGGAACCAAAGATATATAACCAATTTATATAATACAAGCCCCTTATAGAAGTTGAAGTGTTTTGCTCTGGCAAAATGAAGAGCGGTTTCGAGCCAAGTCTGATGGGAAGAAAGAGGACCGCGCAAGCATAGCCAGTCTTTCATCCGGCGTTATGACTTTCTATTAACTAAAAGCTTTGTAACCGACCGAATGAACTCCCACCTTTATTTATA
>JAOTRA010000034.1:3194390-3214564 GCA_026260255.1 Pseudolaguvia tuberculata
GTGTGTGTGTGTGTGTGTGTGTGTGTGTGTGTGTGTGTGTGTGTGTGTGTGTGTGTGTGTGTGTGTGTGTGTCTCCAGGGTACAATCTATCTGAAGTAAACTCTTGTGCCCAGTAGTAATGAGATTGGCTCTGGAGTCAACATGACACTGATCAGAATGTAGCAGTTACTGAATATGAATGAATAAATGAATGTTTAAATAAAGGGGCCAGAGCTAGAAACCAGACCCTATATTGTGTATATATTTGAACCTTTTCCACAAGCTTTCTAAACCATCTTCCTTACTTATAATATCTCCAAAGAGGAAATTCAACTGCTATGTGTAAAAACTTTCAGTCTCACATACCACTGCATCCCATCCCTCTGGCTGAATGCACATCATTTGCAAGAAAAACCCGCAAGACCAGGAGCAGTATCAGGGGTCATTATCTCATTAATGACATTTACATCTCCGCCCCCTCCTGTAGATGGTTCCAGGCATTTGAGTTAGCAGGATACAGGTGTGGAGATGCTTTCTGCAGGGTGTTGAGAGTTACCACATCACTGCCTTATCTGTAAATTGCCTATTCGGTGGGTAGCCCAAAGCAGAAAGACTCACCAGGCAGGCCTCACTGCAGCGGCACATTGAGGGGGATGGTGTGACTACAATTTACACGTCTGTCTCTGACACCCCCCACCCCCTCCTGCCCTATCCTTGAGGAAATATGGAACAAGGGTTGAGCTTTCAGTTAGGAAAAAAAGATTTGCACCATTTGGGTGACATGACTGTGGGCTTCATAGAAAGGAAAAATGTGCACGAATATATGGACATACAGTAGATATTTCACCGTTTCGCCCTATTCTTGTTAATTGCAAAGGTATTGGCACCCGTGAATTAATGCTTAGTGAGAAAATTCCTATTTGACACAATATTCCAAAAATATATAAGAATATTATTTAAAATGACCAGTGTGCCTAATCAAATGACCATAGAACACAGATAGAGAGAAAAAGGAAAACATTTAATAAAGCAATATTATTTCTATAAAAATTTTGCATTGGTTTAATAGCAGTGTTCTTGAACTTGTCATACACTATTGAAGGAGCTTTATTAAAATACAGTTACAGTTCGGCAGACGCTCTTATCCAGAGCGACTTACATTTGGTCTCTTTTTTACAAGCAAAAAATTGGGGGTTAAGGGTCTT
Organism: Pseudolaguvia tuberculata; assembly: GCA_026260255.1. NCBI lineage: Eukaryota > Metazoa > Chordata > Actinopteri > Siluriformes > Sisoridae > Pseudolaguvia > Pseudolaguvia tuberculata. Next base: position 3,195,575 of record JAOTRA010000034.1, read on the forward strand.
GCTCAAGGGCCCACAGTGGTTGCTTGGTGGAGGTGGGAATCGATCCCCGGTCTTTCTGGCATTAGTTCAACACCTTAACCACTAGGCTGCCACTTCCCACAATAAAGACTATATGGAATCTTCATTCAGTTATATAGCTGAGACTTCCACTTAATTTAATTAGATTATTACTCAAACAGGTGTTTTGCTGACTAAAAAGCAAACAGGATACACACAAACACACACACATCTACTGTAATTAACTTTTGCTATCAGGTTTAATCAATACAGAGCTGAATTAAGCATATCTTAATCATATCATCATTCTGTCTGCATTCGATAGTAATTGCATTAAAAAAAATAAGCTTAAAAAAACCCTAAATTCAAAGATGGAAATTGTAAAAATAAGAATACTCATAATAATGAGAGAAGGAAAAAGAAAACACAATGACAAAAAGGAAATTTATATTTCATCTACAGGAATACACCACAGGGAATAACAATGCATTCATATAAAAGACACCTAATTTTACTCCAGGAATCCAACTTTGCTTAGCAACCTTTTATTTTTTTATGCAAATTTTCTTAAGCGTTTTTTTATGGTCTTATTACAGTGAAAAGGCTGCAGCTAGAAGTTCATAATAGGAGGTAAAATTATGCCAAAAAGGGGCTTCATCTTGCGCCAAAATCTCCCACTGATAAATTGTTGTGTACCACCGAGCAAGCAGCAGATCTGTACATGTCCCATGGGAGCCAATAATTAAGTAAATAATAATCCGACACACACAATATGAATTTCTAAAATCTGGATTATGCATTATGCAATTATGCATTCCGCTTTTGCTGAAACCAGATAGGTTTGAATGACTAAGTAAAATGTTAGTCTTTCACACTGACTAATGAATGAGCAGCTATTAAAGCCTTTTTATTTTTTTCATTTTTGAAAAGAAAAGTATCATATGATACCTCTGATCAGCCTTGAGAATTTCAGCAATGCAACAAAAAGCCCAGACGGTTTAAAATAAGTAGCATAAGATTTAGAAGAAAAGTGATTGCCGATCCTTGTGTGAAGTCCATTTAAATGTCCATGAAAATGTCCTGAAACTAAACAATAGACAGGTAAAGACAAGAACACTAACAATCCTTTTCCCAACCTTCATCTGTCTCTTTCTGCAGTGTCAGATTCATGTTTTTGGACCCCATTATGGACCTCAGCCTCCTAAAGTCATGGTGTGTCTTGCTTTCTGAGGTGTTTTTCTGCTCATTATATTTGTAGAGTTATTATTTGAGTGATATCAGTTTGCTTTGTTGCATCCAGCATGAAACGCACTATGAAACTTTTTTAACTTCTTGAAGTGAAAGCTGAACAGAAACAGACTGAATTTTAGGAAACTGGTTTTAAGTAATCTGTCTTTGTTAACACGCACGTCTTTTACTGCATTCACTGCTAATTTAAACATGCCCTAAGCTTAAGCAGAAAATTTCTAGCAGCCATACAATTCATACCATTCATTCATTCATCTTCTTACCCACTTATTCCCAAATTCAGGGTCACGGGGGTCTGCTGCGCCTATCCCAGCACACATAGGGCGAAAGGCGGGGGTACACCCTGGACGGGTTGCCAGTCCATCTCAGGGTGACACATAGACAAACAAGCATTCACACACACATTCACAATTTAGAATCACCAATCGACCTAATCTGCATGTTTTTGGACTGTGGGAGGAAACCGGAGTACCAGGAGGAAAGCGACGCAAGTGCAGGGAGAACATGGAAACTCCGCACAGAAAGATCCCAGCCCGGGATTCAAACCCAGAACCTTCTTGTTGGGAGGCAACTGTGCTATCCACTACACCATAATTTGTTACTACCACATGTGATGGCAGGAAAGAGCTGTGCTGGAGATGTAGTGTATGTATGGAAGTGTAACTTATTAGGGAAGTTGATTACTGGATTACCCGCTTTATGATGAGCAGACACAACATCTGTTATGCAATCAGTGTTGTCCGATTTCATCCCTAATATGGGGATAATAAAGTGAGATTAGGTGGATTGGTTATTGCATAGGAGTGAATGTGTGTGTGTGTGAATGGTTGTTTGTCTATGTGTTGCCCTGAGATAGACTGGCGACCCAGGGTGTACCCCTGTGTGTGCTGGGATAGTCGCAGCAGACCCCCATGACCCAGGATTCGGGAATAAGCGGGTAAGAAGATGAATGAATGAATGTCACTTCCTGATTTATACCAGTCAAGAGAATATACCTTGCCAGAGAACGCTAACCTATACAGATGCATATCCACTTTCAACTAAACATGCACCATGTCGATGACTAGATTAGCAATCAGTGTTAGATACAAGGCGTTTGCCCGTGGCATCAACATTTCATACAGGTCAAACCAATCATAATTTTTGCCAATGTACCATGAAAGGGTCGCCAAACAAGAAGCACTATTTCAAAACAGGTCCCCTAGGGATTAACATAATGCATGATGAATATGCATGAAGGAGGAGAGCTAGGTAATGAGATACTTAATAAGAGGCCATTCTGGAGAACATCTCTTTAGGAGGGATCAGGACTGTGAATGATTGGCATGACAAATCTGATTCTCTCTCTAAAAAAAGAAACCTGCCTACATTGGGGGATGATGCTCTATAAACATATGCACAGAAACACAGCAACACTGTGAGAACAAGATAACAAGCCAAGCAAGCAAACCATATGTATTTTAAATATATAATGATGTCTTTTGTCTTTCAGGAGGTGATCTGGTCAGATGGTTACTTTTACCGGTACACATCCCCGAATACACTCCTGATACTGCACAAGAAGCTTGAGAAGCACTTCAGGAATCATGCCTTTTATTGCCTTAAAAGCAGCTTTGGGTGTTTTTTATGTGGTAATACATAAAACTGAGCATTATTAGTCCCTGGAGTTTAGCCGAGGAGATCACATTCAAAAACTGCATCTGTTTGATACTGTGAGGATAGAGCGAGTATTACAAATGGACATATCAGCACAGTGGTCTGTTTAAGAGTATTATATATAGCTAAATCTGTAATGAATTTTAATAAAGGAAAACCCAAAATAGGCAACATCTGGTGCTTCATGGGCAGTTTGACTGACTTACAAGCATGAAAAAAAAATCCCAAGAATACAAAGCACCGACTGTGGGCAGTCTGTGTATATGATGAAAGACAAGTTTTCAACCAGAGGTTTTTGTCCTACTCACATACTATCATCCATCATGGTGGTCATTGCTTGATCATACACTTATACACTTTCTTTTATCTGACACGTTCTTTACAACATGATACAAAATCAGATCACAAAAGACTGGAGAAATATCACACAAATAAATCCACTGTACCCCGAGTTTCAGATAAAAGAAGGTGGGAATGAGATAAATCCTCCATCTTTAATAACATAGAATAAGGTTTTAAGGTTCTAATGATTAGTTAATTGATTAGTTAATTACTAATCTTTTTCAAAGAATAACATTTGCTGGAAAAGATCAGACTCGGCTTCACTTCTACTTGAGCATGAAAGACAGACTAGTTATTGGTATAATTGAGCTTTAAAAGATGTCGAACCCGCCCCCGTTTCTCAAACAAAAAATAACACTCACTTTGAGTAAGACCCTCACAATGCTTTTCACACATCGAGTGTCCTCACTCGTTCGCCGCTTTGTTCAAATCAGAACAGCTCTCTCGCGGTTGCCGTGGCAATAGCATATACACATCCAAGCAAGGCTCGAGCCATGACTTGCCACACTCATGCTGTCACTCAGCTCCACTATTTATGTTAACAGAGTTTTGGACCCCCCCAGGCTGTAGAACCTGACCCATCTGGCACTAAGTTGGCTCCAAGCCTGTGACAAAGTCCCTTGCTGAGCCAAAATGGCGGTTTGGAATTTAGAAGGGCACCAGGTGTTGCGCATGTGTGGCATCATCAGCTGAGAGATGGGGTAGGCGAAGGCAAGCTGCTCTGTATGTGTATATCAAGGGGAAGATGTGTCCAAGCTTGAATTCATCAGTTTGGAGTGTATATACTGTATCTGGTATCAGTTTTATACAATGAACTCTTTTTAGAGTTTGTTCCCAAGATATTGTTCATTTAAAAGAAACAATAGGAACAAAAATAGGATGCAATAAAGAGTACTGAAATCCTGACTGACCAGTTTATTAATAATATGTTACTCTTTGTTTGGATAAACAATAGTGAAGCTCAGGAAATATAAACCATATAACCATATAAACCATATAACTACAGTTGGTGACTTTATTTGTATTCAGTCACAAAAAATATCCAAACCTCTTCACATGCATTATTTTAGTCAAATTAAATCCTGAGAGAAAGAGGGTGGCGCGGTGGTGTAGTGGTTAGCATGCTCACCTCACAACAAGAAGGTCCCGGGTTCGATTCCCGGGTCTGGGGTCTTTCTGTGTGGAGTTTGCATGTTCTCCCCGCGCTTGTGTGGGTTTCCCCCGGGTCCTCCGGTTTCCACCCACTGTCCAAAAACATGTACATAAGGCGGATTGGTGAGTCTAAATTGGCCATAAATGCCCAGCCATTATGGAGTAGCCTTAGTGCCGGTCCCAAACCCGGATAAATGGGAAGGTTGCGTTAGGAAGGGCATCCAACGTAAAACCCCGCCAAGTCGAATGTGCGGATATGCTGTGGCAACCCCTAACGGGAGCAGCCGAAGGACAAAGAAAAAGAAGAAATCCTGAGACAAAGAACGTGCAATGTCTAGAGGGTAGGAAATCAGAAGGTAATTAATTTGTGTTGCTCTAATTGGATGAAAGTTCTTCGTTTCTCAAACTATTCAGGAAGAGATATTTCTACTAATATTTATAGAGGGGTTTTAAGTTTTAATTGAAGATGCACCTTTTTAGTCTGGCTTTTGAATGGGTTTTTTTATTTGTTTGTAAGTAACGTCTATATTTTATTTCTTCCTAATTTTGACAGTTTGGGCAACAAAGTTGCATTTAAATATGCTATAAAAATGAGCAAATCAAGTGGTACCATATGATAGTATAAATGTCTATAATGGAGTATTAATACTTTTTCTTCTCCTTTCGGCTGCTCAAAGGGTTACCATAGTGGATCACTCTTCGCCACACTATCCTATCCTCTACATCTGCCTCTTTCACCCCAACTAATAAAGTAATAATACATGATTATACAAGTATTTTTTCAATTACTACTACTACTACTAATAATAATAATATTAATGTCAATATGCTGTACATACAATGATTTGTAAGACCATTAAAAAAAAACCTTGAAAGGCTTCAGAGTATAACACAACAGAATCGCCTTCACCTTGTCGTCGAGAGAATATGAATTCAAAGACAGGATTCCAGAGAGCTAAAATTGGCAGTCCTCTCATGGTATAAAAGAAGCCATTACTGTCTCACCCTTTTCAAGCAGAGCAACACTAGAGTGTCAATCCCAGGTTTCCCTGAGCTCTAGTTTATGGATGATATCCATAGTTTTTAGATGATATCCAAACATAAACTTTTTAATCATCTTTTTTTTCAACCACTATTTTTTGTGCTTGATTTCATTATCAATTTATGAATGAGAAAACATTATTAATACATTAAATAATAAGTAATTTAGCAAATAATTAATTTAATTGTGTATCCATACTTTTCCCTAATTGTGGTGACAATTAGAAAGATTATAGACGAGATATATGCATGTGCTTCCTGCTGGAACAAGTAGACCCTCTGCAAGAACAAGATAATCCTGTCAAACATTGAGTATATTAGGACCAGTGTGTTAAAGACTGAAAAAGAAAGGATCTGAGTAACAAAATAACCCACACTGCAACTGAGAGAGAGAGAGAGAGAGAGAGAGAGAGAGAGAGAGAGAGAGAGAGAGAGAGAGAGAGAAAGAAACATTGGATTGGTTTATTGGTCTAAATTGCCCATAAAAACCCAATGCATCCTTAGTGTCACTCCCAAGCCCAAATGAAAAAAAAAAAGATCTCTAATATGTTTCTATACAAGAAAGATCTCTTAACTCTATTAATCTATATTTAACCTTTGAATTTTTCATTCATGCTACAAGCAAATATAAAATAATACATTTTAGAATCTTTATCTTTAGTGAATTTGATTTAGTTTGGAAGAGTAAATTTAGTATTTATAATGTACTTTTAGTGCTTTTTAGGTTTTTCTGGCAAAATATTAAAAAAAGATCACTTGAACAAATTAGATTTAAAATAAAAACGAACTAGTTGGATTAGACGTTGCACTGACATTCCCAGAGTGTACAATAAAAAACACAGGGTGCATCAAGCCAAACCCAAGTGCAACTTGTTCAACAAGATGGATGACGCATTGGAACATGCTCTTTGTCTCACAATATTATAAGCTCTCAATCCCAAAATAACCCTTGGATTAGTTATAACAATAAAAGTATAGACCTGTAGGTCCCCCATTTTGTGCCACCAAAACAGCCCTTACCTTTCAAAGCAATAGCTTCACAAGACGTGAAGTCATATTTGCTATGGAGACATTAACAGCAGATTCTTTTAAGTCTTTTAAGTTGAAATGTGAGTCTTTTAAAAGGCCACAATGTCTCCTGGTAGCATTTCCTTTCCAGGATAATGATTTACAATCATCCAGCTGTAAAACATGATTTAAAGAAAACCTTCTATTAGTGGGAAGTGGTAGTCTAGTGGTTAAGGTGTTGGACTAATATCAGAAAGACCGGGGTTCGAATCCCACCTCCGCTAAGCAACCATTGTGGGCCCTTGAGCAAGGCCCTTAACCCACAATTGCTCAGTTGTAAAAAAGAGATCAAATGTAAGTCGCTCTGAATAAGAGCGTCCACCAAACTGTAACTGTTATTGCAGCATAGTCGTATCTGTTGCTTACTTCCCGGGTTGTAAGCACTTTTGTTGGTGGCTAGTGGTCAGCACTCAGACACCTGTATGCAGCTCTGTACACAAAAAGCTGTCATTATATCTAGCATTAAGCTTTTCAGCTATTTATACCACACATGATTTTCTGTGTCATTAAACCTTACAGGCTTATCTTGCCATCAGTGAATGTATCAATGCCCAAAACCCTCTTACTGGTTCCTTCTTTATTCATATGCCTACCCATCCCATTTTGATCCTTGTTAACATCATGTAGATGTCCCCTTTCAACGCAAACTCCGAGAACTCACTGTTTATTTTGTGAATACATTTTCCCACTCCTTGACATGTGCTCTTGTAACAAGATAATCAATATTGTTTGTCGCCTGTCAGTGGATTAAACGTTAGATTCTACACATTAACTAAATAAAATAATATGCTTTAAAGCAGCTCATTATTGTGTAACTCATCCAATTTGAGGACAAACTATTATTGCAGTGTATTATTATTACACGTTAAATGAACACTGATGTATTATAACAGACAGATTATAATATTGTGTTTTTAGATCGGCACTGATAGATATTACAGATATTTATAGCATACAGCAGAAGCAGATGAATGTATTGTACAGTACTGATCATTGTGGGTAAGTGATGGAACAGTGGTTAAGGTATTGGACTGCTAATTGGAACATCAGGGTTTGATTCCCAGTCCCACGAGGTTAACACGGCTGGGCCCCTGAGCAAGGCCATAACCCCCAATTACTCAGTTGTATATAAAAGATAAATGCAAGTCGCTCTGGGTGAGGGCATCTGCTAAATATAAATGCATTGCTACCATTAGATCTTAAACAGCTTGCAGTGTATAATGTTCATTCATTCATTCATCTTCTTACTCGCTTATTCACGAATCCAGGGTCACGGGGGTCTGCTGCGCCTATCCCAGCACACATAGGACGAGAGGCGGGGGTACACCCTGGACGGATCACCAGTCTGTCACAGGGCCACACATAGACAAACAACCATTCACACACACATTCACTCCTATGGACAATTTACAATCACCAATCCACCTAATCTGCATGTTTTTGTACTGTGGGAGGAAACCGGAGCCCCCGGAGGAAACCCACGCAAGCGCGGGGAGAACATGCAAACTCTGCACAGAAAGATCCCGGATACGAACCCGGGACCTTCTTGTTGTGAGGTGACTGTGCTATCCACTACGCCACCGCGCCGCCCTGTAAAATGTTTTTGTATGTTATTAATATTGCAAAAAAGGAAAATTACATCATTATATATAGAAAATTAAACAAGCAAACTACTTACTTCCTAAATGGTGGAGGTGTATTAGAGTAACAAATGCTCAGATTGAGGTATAGAGTCAAGTGCCTCTCTGTCCCTCAAAAGCTGTCCTTTGATATCTACATGAGACACATCAGCACTTAAAAAAGCTATTCAATGTAATAAATATTTTCTAAGCATACAATTAATAAGTCATTGTCTATATTCTGGGGGGGGGGGGGGGTTCAAAAAAGAGGTGAACAAGTGTGGCCCATTTATATAAAGCATGTTATTAAATCCAAAGAATAGGGAGGCACTTATCTGGTATGAAACACGTCCAAATTCGGAGGTGTCCTTGTGTATTGTACGATACACAAAAATCATATGCACAACAAGAATAGTAAAATATGGATTCAAATAATCAAAATCCATATCTGCTATGAGAAAAAAAACAAACAAGAATATAACAATAGTTATTATTGCAAGAATAAATGAAGGCAGATGAATGCACATTGAATGCACAATGCAAAAAGGAGGAAGTGCTGGTGTATTGAGACAAGCAGCAGGATCGGGAGGGTAATGAAGGCTTGCCCATAGGGAGACCTAAGCGATCTCTAAATACAATACTACTATAGAGATGCCCTTCACCCTAGAGACAATAGAGACCTCTACTGAATGATGTCATCTTCCTAAATTGGGCCACTTCCGACAGGCTAAGAGTTTCAAGATATTCTAAAGAAAGTGAGCTGGTTTAATTAATCCATATTTCGTTTACTGTCCCCCTTTTTGGATTGAATCTTTTAAAGTGAAAGACCAAAATTATAATCGAAATATGGTGTGCAGGCCGAGTTCATTGAAGCAGTTCTGGGGAAAAGTTTTCCATTTGTGCTACCTATTGAACTATGGTAGTTTCCCAAGAAAAGTCTCAATTTCACATTTACTTTGAACTTTTAAAGACAGGATGACAAATTGACGTGGCACCAAGTGTAACTGCCGAAACTACAGCTTAAGCTTATGTGTGTGCATGGGAGAGAGAGAGAAAAGAGAGAGAGAGAGAGAGAGAGAGAGAGAGAGAGAGAGAGAGAGAGAGAGAGAAATGAGCTGATTCTGAACTCATCAACCCTCAGGCTAATATGATCACACAACACTTGTTTCTTAACACATGCTTGCTATAAAAAGGTCAAATCAGGGTGAGTTCAGCTTCTTCTTCATTACAGCTAAGATAATGTAATGAATATCTCTATTATGTGTATTCAGGGGCGCCGCTAGCAATTTTGGGCCCTCTGAAACAATATGAAGTTTGGCCCTCAACTACAAACATTTTGCACCAGGCATACGATTACATTACTGATAGTACTGTTACTAATAAAGCAGCTCTCAGGTGGCCAATAAAGTGCATAGGCCTTTAGAATCGTCCAAATTGCCCCCTCTCCTTAGTGGTATTACTGTATTCATTCATCTTCTTACCTGCTTATTTCTTAAGTCATGGGGGTCTGCTGGTGCCTAACCCAGCGCACATAGGGCAAGAGGCAGGACGGGTCACCAGTCCATCACAGGGCAACACATAGACAAACAACTATTCACTCACACACATTCGCTGTTACGGACAAATTTAAAATCACCAACCGACCTAATCTGCATGTTTTTAGATTGTCGGAGCAAACCAGAGTACCCGGAGGAAACCCACAAAAGCGCAGGGAGAACATGCAAACTCTGCACAGAAGATACTTAGCCCGGGACTCGAACCTTCTTGTTGTGAGTCAACCATGCTAACCACTACGCACTGTGCCGCCGGTATGTGGCTATTTCAAATTATGTGATATAATATTAACTGAACTTTATGTTATAAGTACATGACATCATATTTAAGCCAATAAAGTGAACATTTCCTCTTTGTTTTGTTGTCATTGCCTCACCAATGGTTTGGTCATTAAAAGGTCAATTACATAGAGTGAAGCCAAATCCAGTGTTTTTAGTAGACTATACTAACACTACTAGAGAAATCGAACAATGTGTTGATTCATCTTCATCCTAGCGCACATAGGGCGAAAGGCAGGGGTACCCCATCCTAACAATACAAACTAGAATAAAAACACAAAATATCCAAAGCAATTTGTGCTAAAACAAATTAGGCCAAATGGTTTTAAGCAGCTATGTCTTGAAAATGGCTCACTAATGGGCTGTTAAGAGAACTACAAAGAATAGCTTTCACCATTTATGCAGTGAATTTCACCAGGAACACAGAGCCGCTGTCAGATTCAAGATTCATGTGAGTCGACTAGAGAGTGATTTCGGCTTCAGTTTTTATGTATGTGACATGAGACAGAACGGCAGCCTTTTTCGTTCTTCCTTCCATCTGTGTAGTCGAGCCTGAACAGCCTGCGTCTTTCCTTGAAAAGGACATAAGGCTGCGCAGCTTGAACGCCGAATGGTGTGATGTCATGCTGCATTAGCATGCTCAGCACCCGTTGGCAGCCTTTCCCCTCAGTCACGTTTCACTGTACCCATGACAGAAGCGCATATTTTTAAAAAAAGTTTGCATCTTCTCTTTGCTTTGAGGTAGCTTGGATCATTGAGTGTGTGTGCCAAGCATGACTAGAGTTCTCCAGGGCACTGTGCTGGGCCAGCCATCTGCTTATAGTATGAAAAGATTTCTACCAAGAAAAAGCAAAGAAATTTTAGGGAGTGACTGACGGACAGTTTTACTTATGGTTTAGAGATGGTCACAGTATGCTCACACCAATAAAGAGGGGATACACAGGTATTCTTTTTAGAATTTTACCAAATTAAAATTCAATCAATCAAGCATGGCTACTAACAACATTATTTATTTATTTACTTTAGGATTGATAGCAAGGCTAAGAGCATAGTCTGCACAAATAAATTTACATTCTCTAAAGGGGAGGGAAAATCAAAAATCCATTAGCTATCCCCCTGGGCCAGTATAGCTCTCAGACGCATGGTTTAATTGCCCAGATTCTTTTGTTTTGGACAGTATATATTATGCAAATATTGTCTGCAGTACGTGTAGAGGTGGGTAGAAGCAAATTTACATTTACTTTGGATTTTTGAAAAGTACCAAAACTACATTTTTAATGACAGAAATAATACTTTTATTTTGTTACATTTGAGGGCATTGGACCTTTCACATTAAATGTTAAGTATAAAAAATGTAGTTTTATAAAATCATGTTACGTATAAGGAGAGTACAAGTCTTAAAGAAAGATTCAGCCGCTTGAAGTATGTATGTGAAACTGAGCCCACTCAGTTAGGAAATTAATATCCAAGGAGGGAGAAGAAGTGTATGAGTGAAGACAGACCACACATGGACTCACATTAATTTAATTTTTACACTACAATGAGTAAAAATGATACGCAGACATTATATAACCGATAATGTGATCCTCCAGAACAACAGAGATCAGCGTACAGGAATTCTTGGAGACATGAAGAAACCATGTTGTGGTTTATGATTCTGTAACTATGGACACTTTAACCTTACAGTAAATATACAATTTTGCACATTGACTTCTTTTTCAACTGAATACTTTAGTACTTTTTTGATACTTTATTATTCTTACTCAATACTATTACTGATAACTGAGCAATGTTTCATAGGTAACATATTTGGCAAATCTACTCACTTCTGTGTATTAATATTTATGGAATGGGTTTATTTCTTTGAATGGTAGAACTAACAAATTTTCTTAAATATTTTATACACATCTGGGATATCTCCTGCTCTGTTCCCTAAGTCTTCTGGGATAGACTCCAGATTTCTTGTGAGTGGTACAGAAAGTAATAAATAAATAGCTTGCTTTCTAAACTTCCTTGTTGCCATACTAATAAAACAGACGTCCTTTCCAGAGTGACTTAAATTAATCTCCTTCATACAAGTAATTGGGGGTTAAGAACCTTGATCAGGGTTACAAAAGTGGCAAACTGGTGGTGCTGGAAATCAAACCGTAATCTTCCATTAGTCGTCTTAAGCACTGTGTTAACGCTTCCCTTGTCCTGTTCAAGCAATTTTGGTTCATAAACATGGCACAGAAATACTACCACTGCTTACACCTGCCATGCACTTGACTGAGGAGCCAACAGTACCCACGTCACAGACATGCTAAACCAAAAAACAGTCTGCTTACTTTGCACATTAAGCTTAACACCAGTATCCGTCCATGTGGTTTCTGATTTAAGGTCAACCATTTGGGACAACATTGGCCTTCCCTTCCTGCTCTCGGTCTGTTCACACATTGCTCCTACCTGCTTCCTGTACTTCCAGCAACAGAGGAAACCACTGCCTGTCCAAAGGTCACTTAGCAACCATTTCTATCCAAGTGCCCCATTCAACCAAACAGAAAAAAAAATTCATAAAACATTTTCTTTTCATAGAAAGTCATGTACAAGTACTTTTCTCCATTACTGATTTTTATCATGCACTGCATAAAAACAGCTCGGTATACTGTAATTACCCAATCAAGATCATACCATGAACAATAGGAGTCCAAAGCTCTAAGCACCAGCTGAAATCAGAAAAAAAAATGATTCATCTCTCTTCTTGTAATACGTTTGAACTCGAACTTTCATCTATTGCTCCAAATTATGTTCTTATTCAATACAAATCATCTAGCTTGAGGTATTTTAATGTCTACTGTCTGGTTAACAAACTATTATTTTAGAAATTTAGCACTGTAGACACTGAATAGTTTACACTTAGTTGTTTTTTTCCACAATCAATCAGTGTTAGTCACTCACATCTATACAGACATAAGAAGAGTCAAATCACAGGTCCATCATCTATAATATTTCATGTCTGGTAAAATGCAGGAGTCCATAAATACGATGAAAGGAAAACATAATAGGAACACAGATTCCCATCCACGCCTACACCCACACCACAGAGAGATGTTAGGAGGTCAATGAAAGCATGGTGTAAGTAGGAAGAAGAAAGATAGTGGGATTGATTTGACAAACAAGGACACATGCATAGTTCATGAGCTCACAGTGCTTCACAATAAATGTTAAGTCCCTTGAAATATTAGGATGTATGTGTTTAAAATGAGGTGCAGTCCAGCTGCAAAAACAGAGAGAGATTTAAAAGACTTTACAAACAAGAAGTTGTTGTTCAACAATAGATCTGTGAGTGTAGTAGAGAGAGAGAGACATGAAAAATGTATGCAGTTAAAACATGTACAAATGTCTGAATGTATTCTGGTGGCACGGTGGCGTAGTTGGATAGCATGGTCGCCTCACAACAAGAAGGTCCGGGGTTCGATCCCTGGGCCAAGGATCTTTCTGTGCGGAGTTTGCATGTTCTCCCCGGGCTTGCATGAGTTTCCTCTGGGTACTCCGGTTTCCTCCCACAGTCCAAAAACATGCAGATTAGGTCAATTGGTGATTGTAAATTGTCCATAGGAGTGAATGCGTGTGTGAATGGCTGTTTGTCTATGTGTCACCCTGAGATGGACTGGCGACCCGTCCAGGGTGTACCACTGCCTTTCGCCCCATGTGTGCCAGCAGACCCCTGTGACCCTGAATTAGGGAATAAGCGGGTAAGAAGATGAAATGAATGAATGAATGAATGAATGAATGAATGAATGAATGAATGAATGAATGAATTGTACTAACCCATATCTATAACACAGTCATTCCAGTATATTTTGTTGACAAAAAATGTTTCTTTGTAATTCATGTAATTGCTTGAAATCACAATAATATAGATTCAAAATTAGAGTTTGTTGTCGTGAAGCATCTGCTGCACCTTTTAATTAAACTCTTACTCTGTGAGAAAATATTTATGTATTATTTCATATTTCCTATTTATAAATTAAAGCACATATACAAAAAATATTGCAAATCAATAACAGGTTAATCCCATTGTGTGCATGTATAGTGTCCAGTATGCAATGTAAATGCAATTGTAAATGCAGTGGTGGCTCGAAACGGTTAAGTTGATTGGTAGACCAAGAAGACCTGGGTTCAAGCCCCACCACTGCCAAGGAAGACCTGGGCTCAAGTCCACTTCTGTTGGGTCCTTGAGTAAGACCCTTAACCCTTCCTGTTCCAGGGGAGCTGTACAATAGCTGACCCTGCGCTCTGACCCCAACTTACTAAGATGGAGTATGCAAAGAAAACCATTTCACTATATGTTGTAATGTGTATATTCATGTGACAAAATAAATTCTATTATTAAACATTATTATTATTATTATTATTATTATTATTATTATTATTATTATTATTAAAGCTAAATTAGTATATTTTTAGCTTATGCTTATTGCAACTTTTAACTGTTTAATCTTTTTCTACTACCACACAATTATAAGCACATTTTGCAATCAGTCTATCTGCAAATTTTCACAAATTTCATCTTACAAAGAAATGCAGGTCATTTAAACACCAGTGTTTTTCCCCTATTTTCCCCTCCTACAATCTCCCATATGAGAAGATTAGGACTCAAACCCAGCACCCTTAAATTAATTGTTCATATGAGAGCATTCATACAGCTATGTGTGAGAGGGCCATTTCCATGACAACAGTATGAGATTAGGCTGTGATTGTGCGGCCCCTTGATTGGGAAAAGCACTTAAAGATTTCTCTTCTCGCTGTGAAAATGGGCTGGCCTGGGGAACAAAAGAACACAGAGAGAAAAGCAGAACATGTGAAATTCATTGGCAAATTTTAGTATCCCACTGGTTCAGACACCTCAGTTTTAGAACTCGTGGTTAATGTATTCTTTGACTTTGGTGCGTATTGTTACTGTGTGAAATATTTTACTTTAATATTAAATCTAAACAGATTTCTATACATTTCCAGGTTTTCACCAAACGTTCCTTTAAAGTCCATTCAAACAGTATATCGTACATTCCTAATGAATTCACACTTCTGCAGCCTTTCTCCACGCTGTCATTCAATTCTTTGCAGGAGACAACAGCATCTCACAATTTGCTAATTTGTTAAAAGTGACATACAAAACACCTTTTAACAATACTGGGTCTAGAACCCTTTTAATTATTGAAAAAGTTTCATAGCACAGATTGTACTGCATGACGACCTGATTGCATTGCATAATTAATGCACATATGTCGGCTGCATATTGATGCTGAAAGTCTCTTGTTTTACCACACCCACCACATCAAAAGTGCTTGGCTGGATTTAGATCCAGTGATTGAAGAGGGCATTAAAATACACTGTTTGTCTATGGCACCAGCTAAGACAACAAAGTGTCAACTATAAATAGTCCTTAAAGGATAAACAACGTATGGCCATAAAAGAGTGCACGTGGTCAGCAACAATACATTGGCATTATGGCATTCTAACCATGCTTGGTTGGTAGGTAGTCCATTGTGAGCCAAAAAAAAACATTTACCACAACTATACGCCAAAGCCACTGAGCTAAACTATTAATACAAGGCACTTTCTCTTTTGTTGGATCTCAAGGTTCATTGTGTTGTTGTTGTGTGGAGTCATGACATGACATCCCCATCTCACCTCTCTTAACATTGTATTGAAACTTGTATTATTTAATGCATTGTACTTCCTACATTTAATTGTATGAGTGTTCATACGTGAATGTTCATACAACACTAGATTAAAGGTGAATCTTCTTTTGGTAGCTATGGACGTACCAGATGTCTGCTACTTTCTTTAGATCGCTTTAGTGTCTAGGATGCAAGCTTAAATAATGGTCTGTCTTAAGCATACAAATGACTAGCAAATCCACAAATCCTGTAGATATGATCAGGAACATTATGCTTCTAATGTTTCATTCGATTAAAAAAAAAAACATTTTAGCCTGTCTTATAAGATGATTAATCTTCACTCTAAAAGACTAGGAAGAGCTGTGACCTTGACAGAATGTAACTCAATCTGAAGCTTTTGTGCAATGCTGGCTGATGATGTAATCCCTCAGCAGGTCATACAGCTGGGCTGAGTGGAGTGTCTAGAAAATAAACCTTCTAAAGAAGATTAAAGCATGAAGAGGTAGGACTGGGTTTGAGACAGATTTACACAAAATGAATGCCTGTCCTCATTACACCAAGGTAGTCTAGAATGAGTGGGTCCAAATTTACAACTTCTTGACGCCGGCACTATTGAGTTACGATAAAGGTCACATTCAGGTCACAATCATGTTATTGTAACTCAAGGACCATAAGAGCACTGGTGACCAGCTGAAATCACAAAGACTTTTAAAAGGAATTAATATGACAAACATATCGTATAGAATTACTGCCCTTTATGGTAAAGTTGGATAAATGGGCTGGATTTGGTTAATAAACCGTAATGATTTGGATTTGGTAGCAAATTCAGGATATAAAAATAAAAATATTAAATAAAAATATACTAATGCATGGATAGAAATGCAAACAGTAGCAGAGGAAAAAAACCACTGCTTTTGGCACTCATTAAAGTCTCAAATTGCCTTGTTAAAAACAACTACATTTGGAATGATCTTTAGGGAAATACTGAATCAGTAAACATACTGTAATCAACCCTAAGGTTCTAAAGTAATCATAAAAGCAGCAAATGTGTTAAAGTGATTATAATGGAAAAAAGCATTATCTTGATTTATAGTACAGAGACTGTACAATAAGGTAAAGTGGTAAAAGCTGCTGAGAATGTAAACAAGTAAATCAGTAGTCAACAATTCAAAAAGGTTCATTAAAGTTCTAATGAAAGATCTAAGACAGATATCATTTTGCTTTTAGGAAAATTTTGATGAAAATATTTTTGTTCCACTTTAAATGTAAACTAGACTGTTTCAATGTAATCATTTACTTCTAATTTACCTATGATGGCTACTTATGATTTCTATTTCTAATTCTGCATATTTGTTGTGTTCATAGCTAAAATACAAAACTAATATATCATAATCTACAAACCCGATTCCAAAAAAGTTGGGACACTGTACAAATTGTGAATAAAAATAGAATGCAATAAAGTGGAAGTTTCAAATTTCAATATTTTATTCAGAATAAAAAATAGATAACATATCAAATGTTGAAAGTGAGACTTTTTAAATGTCATTCCAAATATTGGCTCATTTTGGATTTCAAGAGACCTACAAATTCCAAAAAAGTTGGGACAGGTAGGTAGCAATAAGAGGCCGGAAAAGTTATATGTACATGTAAGAATTAGCTGGAGGACCAATTTGCAACTTATTTGGTCAATTGGCAACATGATTGGGTATAAAAAGAGCCTCTCAGAGTGTCAGTGTCTCTCAAAAGTCAAGACGGGCAGAGGATCACCAATTCCCCCAATGCTGCGATAAAACATATTGATTGGTGGAATATCAAAAGGAGTTTCTCAAAGAAAAGTTTGAAGTTATCATCAGCGCCTATTCCAGCCGTCTTAGAAGGGCATAAGACCTCTTAGTCTCTAGTCTACCAGGAATCAAAACACAAGACTTTCTTGCTGAGACAGTGCAAGTCACTGTTACGTCCCAAAATGGTTTAGAAAAATATCAATTAAAGATCATTTAATTCATTTGGCTCCGTGCAGTGATGCTGTGACACTGATAATTCTGATGTTTCTGGAAGTGATCATTTTGTGGTTAGTTCATAAGCGCTAGAAAGCTGACATGTAGGAACAAGACCTTTGTTTTATTTAATTGTGGGTTTCTGGCTGAGTGAAGAATCTAAACAGACATTACTTTACCACACTGTCACTAATGATTGTTTATCTGCGTTCAGTAAATCCCATCATAAAATAACAGTCTTATCTACAGGACATAACAAATACTGATAGAGTTGATCCTGCTGAAACATATCAGTCCTAAATCTAAATACAGGCAACTTTTTCTAAGTGGTATAAAAATGAAAAAGGCTAGAAAAACACATTACACCCTGCAAAGGCAGTAAAGAAGAAAGAGATGAAATATTTGCCAGCATTCCAGCACTAGACCTTCCACCTAGAGAAATCTGACAGACCCGGTCGCCTTAGATTGGAGCGCTCGTCTGCTCTCCCTTATCTCCACAGAACAGATGTGGCAGCTTCATGCCAGTTCTCGCCTGCACAGGACGAGCAGTGCATCGTCAGACGTCAGGTCTGATTTCACAGCACAGCCTTCAGCCAAAGCCTCTTAAAGCTTAGAAATGAATCTGGCTCTATGGATGTGATTAAATAACCGCCAGCATTTATTTAGGAGAAGAAGCTTTTGATTTCATAATATCTCAGAAAGTTGCGGCAGGTATGAAAATTTCTTAACATTGGGAACAGCTTAAAGCACCAACCTGGAATGAACCATTCATTAAGTTTGTGTAGGAGTTTAAGTGTAAAAAATGAGCAAATCAGAAATTCTGCTTATGGCGATTGAGTCTAACTGCTCAAAGCTGCTCAGCTAAGCAATTGACAGAAAAGCAAAATGAGGAAAATTGGAAAGAAATTCGTCGTGCCTTTCAAGATGTTGTGTAAACCACACAGAATGTGTTTTCTGATTTCACAGGTCAAAAATCAGCATTAAGATTGCGGCCATGAAAGCTAATCAAACCAGGAAGACCTGGGATTGAGCCCCACTATTGCTAGTCTATTACTAGGTCCACGGGTACCCTTCCTGCTCTAAGGGTGCTGTATCATAGCTGACCCTGCTCTCTGACTCCAAACCATCCACTGTTGCTAGTCTATTACTGGGTCCGCGGGTACCCTTCCTGCTCTAAGGGTGCTGTATCATAGCTGACCCTGCGCTCTGACTCCAAACCATCCACTGTTGCTAGTCTATTACTGGGTCCGCGGGTACCCTTCCTGCTCTAAGGGTGCTGTATCATAGCTGACCCTGCGCTCTGACTCCAAACCATCCACTGTTGCTAGTCTATTACTGGGTCCGCGGGTACCCTTCCTGCTCTAAGGGTGCTGTA
>JAOTRA010000034.1:3214664-3224812 GCA_026260255.1 Pseudolaguvia tuberculata
CTGGGTCCGCGGGTACCCTTCCTGCTCTAAGGGTGCTGTATCATAGCTGACCCTGCGCTCTGACTCCAAACCATCCAAGATGGAAT
Source organism: Pseudolaguvia tuberculata (assembly GCA_026260255.1). Taxonomy (NCBI): domain Eukaryota; kingdom Metazoa; phylum Chordata; class Actinopteri; order Siluriformes; family Sisoridae; genus Pseudolaguvia; species Pseudolaguvia tuberculata. The sequence continues at coordinate 3,214,751 of JAOTRA010000034.1, forward strand.
ATTCAAAACTAATTTCACTGTGTTGTAAAGTATATGTGACACAGAAAGACATTTACTACCATTTCGGTGCCTCTACTGTGCCGAGAACGACCCACACTTGTTTATCTATAACGTCACCTTTGCAGTAGTGAGCTTTATGTAATCTTTAAAACTAAATCTTAATTCATTCATTAATTTTCTAATCCCAGCGCACATAGGGTGAAAGGCAGGAGTACACCTTGGACAGGTTTCTAGTTCATCACAGGGAACCCCCGTCTTTCTGATATCAGTCCAATGCCTTAACCTCTAAGCTACCCCTTCCCCACACTAACTCCTATGGGAAATTTAGATTGACCAAACAACCTAACGTGCATGTGGACCATTTGACTGTAGCCTAATATGAAACCGGAAAGTGCCACATTAATTAATTTATTTTAATTATATTTATCAGTTTATTAATTTATTCCCTAATTTGAGCTTACTGGGTCTGCTACAGCGTATCTCAGCGCACATGGGAGGCAACATCCCAAGGCAGGGGTACACCCCCGGAATAGGAATAGGTAACAACATTACAAACTGAAGAGAATATAAAATTCTTAATAAAAATTAAAAAAAAATTAAAACCAAGCAACAAGCCAATATTAAACATGAGTTTATGAGTAAACTACTTTCTCACATCAGGTATAAATGTATTTAACAAGTAATGAAGTAAGAGTGGGCGGCGGGTTGGCGTAGTGGATCGCACAGTCGCCTAACAAAATCTCGGGTTCGATTCCTGGGACGGGGCTCTTTCTGTGCGAAGTTTGCCTGTTCTCCTCGCTCTTGCGTGGGTTTCCTCCTACAGTCCAAAACCATGCAGGTTTAGGCCGATTGGTGATTCTAAAATTGTCTGTAGGAGTAAATGTGTGTGTGTGAGTGGTTTTGTGTCTATGTGTTGCCCTGAGATGGACTGGAGACCCGTCCAGGGTGTACCCTGCCCTATGTTCACTGGGATTGGTGCCAGTGGACCACCGTGACCCCGAAATAGGGAATATGCGGGTAAGAAGATGAATGAATGAAGTAAGAGTCATTGTGTTTATCGGAATTAATTAACAGTCTTAAACACGAATAACGAGATGATTTTGAACACTGCACATGCAGCGTTCCATACACTTCTTCAGGTCTTCGCGTGTATATAGTTCGTTTTCTAAAGTGATTTGGCAACCCTGAATATACAGTAAAACGTCTAGAATAGAATAACTGACCGCTAAAACTGTCTACAAACGAAGGATGATGAACTGTAAGATGTTTTTCCGGTTTAATTAGTTACTTGTTTAGCGATACGCTAATATATATTTCACAATTAAACTATTACCATTAAATACTATTTAATATTTATACTAATATTTAATGTTTCTTTAGTTTATTAGCATTTTCTCTGTCAAGCTAGCTGACATGGTAACGTAATGACGATTGTTAAAGCTAGCTAAAATAAATATACTCTAAAACTACAATATTTAACAGCGACACAACTCAGTCAGTCAGTCAGTCAGTCATCTTCTAATCCACTTATTCCCTAATTCCATTACTGGAGCCAGACAGGTTGCTAGTCCATTGCAGGGCCAGCCAGCCACACACACACACACACACATATTTGGAGAAACCCCACTCAAGTGCGGGGAGAACATGAAAACTCCCCTTTTCCTGCCATTCGAACCCGGGACCATCTTGTTGTGAGTGCTAATCATTACACCACGACAATTTATATAAATATATTTATGTAATATTAATATTTGACATTATCTTCCAAATTTCTTTTTTGCACAAGTCTAAAGCTGACATTGATATAGAACCGCTAAATTAACATTTTCAAGGGATGTTTAAAAATCATTTCATTTATTCATTCATTCATTCATTCATTCATTCATTCATTCATTCATTCATTCATCTTCTTACCTGCTTATTCTCTAATTTGGGATCACGTGGATCTGCTGGAGCCTATCAGAGCTCACATAGGACGAGAGACAGGGGTACACCTTGGATGGGTCGCCAGTCCATCGCAGGACCACACATAGACAACCAAACACACACAGACATTCACTCCTAATCACCAATCAACCTATTGTACATGTTTTTGTACTGTCGGTGGAAACCAGAGTACCCGGAGGAAACCCATGCACAGAAAGACTGTTTAAAAATTGTTTATGGACTATTATAAAATTTTTTATTTGACGTCACATGACCCACTGACTAGCAAAACAATGGTATTGTCCACCTGACAGGTCACCTGAGCGATTTTCTTTGCTTTTTCCGAAATGGTGGTTGATTGTTGTGCAATAGGACGCAGAATACAGACATTGGCTCTTCTTAAACGAAATCCTGTCCCAGAAAGAAAACTTATAGGAAGAACTAATTTGTAGATTTGCGCAATTTAACATTCTTTAGTTCCTGGTGAGGACAAACAATGGCAGCTGTCACGGTCCACTCGTATTCAGAGCAACTTACATTTATCGCTCTTATCCAACTAGGCAACTGGGGTTTATGGGTCTTTGTTTAGGGGCTCAACAGTGGTACCCCGGGGTGCTGGAAACACCACCTTCCCAACACCTTAACCACTGCACTACCACGTTCCAGTTACCATGCTTCATCAAATGTAATCTCTGTAAGTAATCTGTTTACACAGTGAACGGAGACTATCAGCTACAGTGGCCTAAATTATTTATAGTTACACAAATAGTTTGGTAAATAATAATATAATATATAATAATAAATAGTGGTATAGGGGTTAGCACGGTCTCATCACAACAAGAATGTCCCAGGTTCGATTCTTGGGCCTAATGTTGGCTAATTGTTTTGCCTGCCAGGTAGCTGCCCGGTAATGTGTCTGCAGTCTATCAGTGATGATGGTGGATGTTGGCAGCTTGGTGGTTAAGGAGTTAGACCAATAATTAGGAGCATTAACAAGCTGCTGCTGCTGAGCACAAGGGTACACCCTGGACAGGTCACCAGTCCATCACAGGGCACACATAGACAAATAACCACACACACTCACATTCACTCCTATGGCAATTTAGACTCACCAATCAATCTAATGTACATGTTTTTGGACTGTGGGAGGAAACCAGAGTACCCGGAGGGGAGAACATGCAAACTTAGAAAGATCACCAACCCAGGAATCGAATCTTGTTGTGAGGCGACCGTGCTAACCACTAGGGCCACCTGGTACCGTCCTGGTTGAGAACTTCAGAAACAGAAGTGTGAACTCTATCACTAAGTGTGACTAATCACCCTGCCTATTGTTTCAACTTGTTTCCGTTCATTTAGGCTGAATGTTACTTAATAAAAAATATAAATAAGTTTATTTCATAAAATAAATGTAATAATAATTCTGTATTATATTAAAAGGAAACATTAAATCATGCATTATTAAATCTGACATGTAATATCAACTGGACTGAGCACCAGATATGTCTTGTCAATAATACAGTCTTTCACGTCTTTCTGAAGACATTCGAAATAATAAGTCTGAAATATGTTTTTGCCATCGAGATTTTTCTGCTTAATGAAATCTCCCCATTATCTCCTGTTGTTTTCAGCAGGCTGCTTGCTCATCTAATGACTTTAGGCCTGTACTGCCCTTCAGTCTAAAGCACTGGACTATTTTAGATGAGACAGTCTGTCTTTTGTTGTGTATGTTGTATTGAAACAGAGGGTAAACGCTTGAGGCACAGAAAGATCCAGAACATCAGCTTGGTAAAAGAGTTCTCTTGTGAAGAAAAGAACTGATGCAGTCATAGATTTCAGAGAATCCTATTAACCCATTCTCTACCAGTACCCAGCTTGTTTGATGTAAGCAACAATAACATCTTTGTTTTAAGTAGAAATGGATAAATGTCTAGGCGAAACGCTTTTCTGTTACTGATAATCATTAATCAGCTTTATTTCCCAATCACACTGTGTTAAGAATAGTTTTTGGAAAAAAAAATTTAATTTCTTATATCTGTCGTTTCTGTTTTCATGCAAAGCATGAGTGTCAAAAACCGAGCAGGTGCTTCAGCCAGCCAGGTGTGCCGTGCAACGCCCTTCTCTAATCAACTACCCCACGCGCTCATAGTTACCACATCTCCACCCTGGTGGTCAGAGACACGTTCCGTCCTGTGTGAGGCTCTCGAGAACTTCTTCACTTTGGCATGCAGTCTGGAAGGACCAAGTCGTGTACCTCTGCTTAGCGTCTATGCAGTGAACCTGCAGCAGGAATGTCTGATGCCGTTTGCGGTGAGAAAAAAAGCAGTGTCTGTTGTCATATAAGCTGATCAGTAGAATTTTACCTTTTATATTTCAATTAAAATGTGTGTTGAGTTCTATTACGGAACTGTAAACTGGATTTTCTTTAACAGAAGAGTGTGATTGTGTAAATAATACAATAAAATGTAAATTGAAAAAACGTGAACAGCAAATAGAAATCAATGCTATAAGGAAATGAAAAGGAAAAACAAAAGCATGACCATAAAATAAAGAGAACCCAGAACTTGAAAAGGGGGCTGATTAGCAGAAACACAACAGATGCTCAGTGAGACATGTGACATGCAGGGGGCTGATAGGTGCTATGGCAAAGTGCCAAGTAACTTTTCTAGCAGGAGGGGTAGTACCATCACAGCATTGATTATTTCCATATAACAGAACGGCTTTGTCATCTTTTATTCTTAATATTATATTTGCATCACTAAAATTAGCGTTAAAGGTGTCATCATGTTAGTAATATTGATTATATTGGCTACATTTGATAATAATTATGATAATTAAAATAGAACCCTTGGGCTTACATCTAAAATGTCTCTGTAAAGCTCTTTATTTAAAGGCGTTATATAAAAAATGTGGGTTTTTTTGTGTCAGGAAATGTCATGCTACAATATTTTGCTCATCGCATATCCTCATCCTCTTCATTCTGACACTCAGCAGCAGGTGAAGGGGAATCTTGTGCGTTTACACTCGTGTGTGGAGGAGCTACGTTCTCTGCCTACTGAAGGCTGTACTCAGCCACATGTTGAGCTTCTTAAACAGTCAGTTCTAGACTGCTTGCAGCAATATAAACACTACATTCGCCACAGTAATCTGGGGAACAAACTCTATGGCAGTTCCATACAGGTAAACAAAAACATTTGTTATACCTTGATGATGGTAAGACCTTGTCGTTTTACCTTATGTTCTAATTTCTCCAGTCTACTTTGAATCAAATCCATATTTCATGTGGGGACCAGGACCTTAGCTTCACATCAAAAATGCTTTTAGTTGACTTCTCAAAGCAAACCACCCATCGAGCTACATGAGTTTAATCCTATCATTTTTTTCAGACTACCAGCATTCATATTTAAATCCTTTGTGGATAGAATGTGGCACTGATTTAACCCCTGTTATTAATCACTAATGAAGCCGTCCGCAATCTGACACAAGCCACATGGCCCGCTGTGTCCTTTCTGCACTCCACAGACCATACTTAAATGTTCTGCAGACAGGAAGCGAAGCAGAGGATATTTGCTTTTGATCAGATTGTGTTATTTATTCTGCCCTTAATAGGAGGTTTTCATTTGTACTTTTAAATGACTTTAGACATCTGTTGACTACACAAGCTGCATTTTTTTATTGTTTATAGCAACCGACTTAAACCGCAGTAAAACTGTGCACACACTCACACACCTAATTAAACACTATAAATAATTTAGTGATACTCTGTTTGAAGGTAACAGTAGTGTGCAGTGAGCCAGGTCAGGCTGTACTCAAGCAGCTTGAACAGGGTCTGAGAGATTGCGATCTGGTCAGTCTGCGACGGCTAGTGGTTGTCCACATTGCTGTGGAACAGGACCTTGCTGACAGAGATCCAGCTGGGAGCCCTGAGTCTTGCTCTGCTGGGTGCATGGGACAGTCCGACGGTCAGTGCCAGCTCACTTCAGAACATTTACTCCAGCACATCCAGATCAGCACTTTTAGTGCAGAAACAGTAAGAATGTTTGGTAAAACGTTTCAGCAAGGTTAATAAATTCTTAGCAAAAATCACCATCCAGTACATTGTGTTCTTATTGTTGATCTAAATTCCACATTTATTTTGCTTTTGAGCCGCAATCCAAAAATGATGACAAACGACTGGTTAGGAAAGGAAAGTCTAATCCCTCAGTACGCTTACTACATGTTTATGGTTAGCATTCCAAGGCATGTAGTAGCACAGACTAAAAACAAGAAATATCCTAGCAAATATGCAGTAATAAACAACCAAACGACACATCGATGGCCTTAGCTGGCTCATGATTTTAGACAGTAGCAGACAATTAATTCCACTGTATTGCATCAGTTTTTAAGCCCAAAATGATTGTTTATATATGGAATGATATTTAAGTCAGAAATGTTTAATGTATGTCTAGGGCTGCATGATATTGGGAGCAAAAACTGACCGTGTGGTTTAATACAAATATATAAACTTTATTTCAATATTTTAGAATTATTATGGTGATACAGAAATTGAATAAGTAAATGATGTTAATTCACTGCATATAGTCTTCAGCATACAAATTAAGTTTAATTAATTTTTTAAAGCCACAAAAGTTTCTTGTGTGCCTGAATGCTTTAAACTTTTTAATTAAAACACAAATCAGCAATATAAAATGGAAATGACAGAAGACATGTATGCTTTGTGGTACAAATAAGTAGAGAGTGAGTCTGGGTTTAAAAAAAAATACATAAGACAAAATGTCAGCGTAATTACTCCAGTGATGGGTGATTATTACAACGGCAATGTAGACCGGTTGGCTCAGCGAACATTTCAAAAGATAGAACCTGATGTTGCACTAATTATAATGTACTCTGATCTGGATTATACTTAAATTTATTCTCAAGTTTGGCTTGTTTCTATTACTTCTGCTACACACACTCATTCAGTTATACAATCGGATACAGATCCATACTGACCTCCAAAGCCCAGACCCATTAACAGTGCAGGCCTGCTAAAAAGTGAGCCAGAACCCCTCCTTCACATGCATCCTGTTTTTCAGTTTTCACCAGACAGACTTTAGCATGACAGCCACATGACTGAGGGATGCGGAAGGTGTTTTGTAGAAGAGGAAGGAAGCATAAAAAGTGTGTGCATATATACACTATAAACAGGATAGAATAGAGAAAGGTGTGTGCAGCAGGCATTCGATACCCCTTTTATTCAAATAATACTATACCAAAGATTGGATTAACTTATAAACTATATTAATTTTTACCCCCACCGTCCAAGTCCTTAAAAATGATAAAACTAGTTAGCTGATAATGTAGTGTCATGCCCGTTTGTCGGAGCTTCAAGTCTTGTGCATGAATCATGATTTTACAGCCATTGACCCATATTAAATAGCTTATCATGAGATTACTGATAAATGCACTTTTAGTGAGTTCACTCACCCATAATACACATGCTTTGTTTATTCGTGAGGAATGGTCTTTAGAGAGGTATTCTAATTAGGGCTGCGCAATATATAAAGATATTGAAATATCGCAAATGTACATATTGTGACATGCATATGAGCAAATCTAATAGCTTAAATGACAAAGTAGGTGGTGCTGTGGCGTAGTGGTTAGCACGATCGTCTCACAGCAAGATGGTCATTGCTACAATTCCATGGGGCAAATGGTCTTTCTGTGTTTAAATGTTCTCCCTGTGCTGTACATAAGGTTAATTAGTGATTCTAACTTGCCCATAGGAGTGTGTGCGTGTGTGTGTTGTTGTTCAGCCCTGCGACCCCTGTGACACAATTGGGGGAATAAGCGGGTTAGAAGAATGAATGAATGATGAAGTAAAAGTAAATGTTGTATGTGTGGACAACAAAATATTAGTCAGAGGAAAGTTAGCCAGAATGTGTGTCCATGATCAACAAGCTGTGAAACTTTCTTAACAAGCTAATCTTGGCAAGTCCATGGCACCTGCAGCTGGTGCTGACAATTCAGTGTTAAAATCAAGAAATACCTCAAACGTTTTTTTGTGTTGCATTTTATTTATTTTTATTTTTCATATACTTTTTACTTTCATGTCATTTTCATGACAAGGTTGGATAGGAATAGAGACGAGTTCATCAGGGTGACGGCTCAAGTCAGGGAAGCCAGATTGAGGTGGTTTGGACATATACAGAGGAGAAATAGTGAATATATTGGTAGAAGCATGTTAGGAATGAAGCTACCAAGGCAAAGAAGAAGACCAATGAGGAGGTATGCGGATGAAATGAACATCAAGTTAGTGGGTGTGAGTGAAGAGGATGTAGAGAATATTGGTGGTAATTCTACCAAAGTTGCAACTGAATTACTAATGCAGACTGTCTTATGTTGTACATACCTTAAAAATTTTTAAGCTAATGCTTTAATTAATCCAGGCCAAATCTTTAAGCAAATTATCAGGGTGAGATACAGCAGAAATGCAGAATCTGTCCTTGTATAATCTAACTAACATGGCTGTACTCTGTCTGTTTTTATTGGGTTTCATTAGGATTGTGGTTGTAGGTAGCACCGTTACACTTTAGTCATTTCCTTTTTGTGATCTTTAGCTAAAAACAAGTTTTTCCTTAAAGCTCTAGTTGCAGAAATATTCTACTAGAAGTTAGGCAGCACTAACCGGTCAATAGTACATCATGAGTTTTCCGCATAACGAGTCAAAACAAGGCCACCCAGCCTGTTTGTCTGACTTCCAACTTCTCTATCTATTTCTCTACGTCGTCTCTGTCAGAGGCACTAACTCTAGCGTTTACTGTTTCTGAGATGGCAGATTTACTGCTATGGGTACAAGACAGACCTGCCCATAGGTCAGGCCCTGTTTTACTGCTTTTGCCTCCATTGGCATCACCATGGTGATAGAATGGTACGGACACAGAAACATGTTTTTGTATAAAAGGATAAACGTTAATTACACTTAGGCTTCCATGCATGAAATAAAGTGTTTATGGGTAATCCAAATATATCACTAGACGTTAGATATCTGGCATGAATTTAAGTAGATCTCGGTTACTTGCTTTGGTTTGGGAAGATTGATAATACATGATCAACGTTTGTGTGTGTGTGGCCGTCTTTAACACTTTTTTTCTTTAACACTTCTGTAACATTGGTTTTAGTAACGTAGTTCAGTGTGGGTTGCTTTTTGGTAATGTAAAAAGTGATTTAAATGGGAAAGGAAATCAAGTTAACGTGAGGATACCTGCAGAGAACCCCTGTACCTATATTTAGATTGTTTAGACTGTCTGCCAAGACTATAAAACAATTCAGACACCATTACCCGCAGAACTGCAGAACAACAGCCACAGAACTGCAATGAGGTAACTGATGGATAGCATCTGTCCTCTCATCTCATCTTCTCTCAAGGTGCCATGTTTCAATATTACCTGACCATTTTATGGCAAGTTATACAGTATATTCGAATAGCAGTAGTATGTGTTTGAGATTTTTGTATTCTAAGGGCATTTTGGATGAAAGTTCTTCTAACACATATCAAGATCAGGTTTATCAGCTTGTTAGGCAATCCAGCAGATGATGACCTCCTTAAGTGGGGTTATCAGCTGATGTTTATACTGCTGTACCATCAGCTGACAAGCATAGATATTAGAAAACAGGTCAGGTTGCCAGTCATCCCTCGAAAAGCAATAGAGGGTGTAATAAAAGGAAACAGTGTGTGGCACATCAAAAATGTTCCTGTAGGCAGATTAGGAACATGATGAAGTTCTGGATATTTATTCAGAGCAGGATGGTAGATTAACCACCATGACTCATTTGCATAAATCCTCTTTAAAAGGGTAAACAGCTTTAATAGATGCTATTATCGGACGATAAAAAAACTGCACCATCGACCCAATTTCTCACCCAAGTTTAGATTATTAAACAGTTAGGTTTACCCATAATACTATAATCTGTGGGGAAAACTGTAGGAAAGCTGTTTTTATTTTTCTGTATGTTAGAAGTTTCCACTTTTTGCTTTTTGACATTTGGTGTTATATATATTAGTTATATACAGTACATTTACAACCCAGCCATTAGGGTTGCACAAGCCAGTGCATTCTTAGTGCCGGTCCCAAGCCCGAATAAATGGGGAGGGTTGCG
>JAOTRA010000034.1:3237598-3250294 GCA_026260255.1 Pseudolaguvia tuberculata
TGGATGTGGTGAGGGAAGATATGCAGGTAGTTGGGGTGAAAGAGGCAGATGTAGCGGACAGGGTAGTGTGGAGAAAACCGATCCGCTGTGGCGACCCCTAACGGGAGCAGCCGAAAGGGGAAGAAGAAGAAGAATTGGAGTTAATAAAATGAATGAATATCAATTAAACCTACACTTAAAATGTAATGAAATCAGTATAACGCATTACTACCCACCTGTGAAGGTGTCCTTAATCTTTTCACCATGTAGTGTAGGTTTTGTTTATGTTGTATAATGTATTTGTATGTATGTATGTATCTGTAGGTGTCTGATTTGATGGGCATGCTCCCACACCTGTACAGAAACTTCCAGAAATCCTATTTTGCTGGTTTCTGTAAAAAACTGGCTGAAGGTACTGTAAACAATGAATGAAGTATGATGTCCGTTTGTCTCAATCCTTTTTATTAGCACTTGGAGGCTGTTGTTTGAATTCACTTTATCAGTGTTTATGTTTTAGGTGCTTCTGCAGGTGATGCCTTCTGTCAGTATGCGTTTACCCAGGCTGGTAAAGTATTAGCACAGCACGTCGTAGCGGTGTTGCCCAACGTGCACCAGGTTTGACACAGTCGATTACTACTATACATGAATATAAAACACACATTAATTCCAATTCAATTCACATTCTGTCCCTGTTTACAGTCCATCTGTCTTTATTTTTTTATCTAGAAGCTATTCACGGGTGATCTTGGCCTGCCCATCCTGTGCGTTGGATCTGTATGGTTAAGCTGGGAGCTGATGAAGGATGGTAGAGTTACAGTATATTGAAACAGATCACAATATTAGCCACCAGCTTTTGTTCTGTGACTCTAAAATTCAAAAAAACTTGGATTCATTCTCTATCCTGCCTATTTCCTAGTTTGTTCACGGGGGTCTGCTGGAGACTATCCCAGCTCTCTGAAGGGCAGTGGTGAAGGGTGGGGAGTGTAGTTGTTCGTCTATGTGAGGCCCTGTGATGGATTGACTTCCTCTCTTGGTTGTACCGCTGACTTTCACCTCTATGACCCTGAATCAGGGAATAAGTGGGCAAGAAGATGAATGAATAAATGAATGAATAAATGAATGAATGAATGAAAAGCATAGTAGAGATTAATGCTTCATCGTGTTTAGATTTACAGCAATTAGCAGACGCCCTTACCCAGAGTGATTTATCTTTTTATACAACTGGGAGTAATTGGGAGTAAAGAATCTTCATCAGAGCAACTCTGTAGTATAGCGGTTAGCATGGTCGCTTCACAACAAGAAGTTTTCAGGTTCGATTCCCAGGCCGGGATCTTTTCTGTTGGCATGTTCTCCCTGCGCTTGTATAGTCCAAAAACATGTCCATGTACACTTGCCTCTCTCTCTATGTACCATGGGATATGCTCCAGCAACCCCCCTCCCCTTCTTGAATACGTGGGTAAGAAGAGTATTGAATTAATGAATGACTTTATCAGGGGACTAGCAGTGGGAGTTGGTGGTGGTACTGAGAATAGAACCCCAATCATCCAATTAGCAGTCAAATACCTTAATCACTACCCCTATAATAAACTACCACTGTGCATCGTATGTATTAAATCATTTTTGTTTTTACTAGTTTTACAAAACATTAAAAGTCATATTAAGATGGAAATTAATTTTAAGCAGACTTTTTATGCTGGGGCTTCAAACTTCACTCTCTAATCATCAAACTAGAACCTCACCACTTACTCTAGCATCAGTGGTTTTTTATTTGTTGATTATTACAATTATCAGTAATATTTGCTTTGTATATTTACTTACAGGTTTCACTCTGGTCCTCTCCCAGGCCAAGCAGTCTGGTAACAGTAATTTTCAGAAGTATAGCCTTCTCACACTCTGCCAGTCATCTGCTGTAGGTGGAGCAAAGCTGGGAGCCCGGAATGCCGGTGCCACTTTACACCTGGACCAGTCGACCAGTGCCAGTATATTCTTCCAACATTTGTTTACTGAACCATGAGCAACATGCACATCCATCAAACTGGAAGCACTGCTCTGTGGTTTTCATCAATCTTTGCAGTTTTCTCCTTTAAATGAAATGGGGCATCTCTGGTCTGTTCACTGCTCTGTGTATGTCGGGCAGTTTACTGTGATCCTTCAGCAGTAATTAGAGTAAGTAGAACTGGTGAAGTGACCGTAAGTGAGTTTATTATTCATTAAATTTCAGTTAAGATGTTTGCAAAGTCTCATTTACACATTTGTAGCTGTTGATCTTTTTTTTTTTTTAATCTTCTTGCACAAAAATATATTGATTTAAAAAATTGATTTTAAAAAAATGCAAGCATGTCTTTTATGTCCAGTTTCACACAAAGATGTTAAATAATGATTTGTTTTAAAACAATTGTATAGTTATTCCCTAAAGCAGGGGTGTCCAAACTATTCAACCCAGGGGCCGCATTAACTATCAAACAGCAGTTTGGGGGCCGATTACACACTCGAGGTCCAAATAAATAATTTACCACAGGATTCAGAACACTGATAATGTCCACACATTTACACACAAAGCTTGAAAAAAGGTTGATAAAATTCACAGCTCATGTGAGTCTCTCACACACACACACACACACACACACATCATGAAAAGTAACAACTAGGAGCTGAATTAACTTTTATATAGTATTTTGTTTTCATGTAGTTTTGTGCTTAAAAACATTCCAAACTCATTTAATAAGACCAAGCAATTATCTAAGCACTTAATCAGCAGCGAAGCTCATGAATAGCACCGCCCACTGAGACTGAACGGAATAGCAGACAGCAACCCATTTCAAAACTATGCCACTAGATGTGTCCACATAAGCATCAGCTGATTTTGGCACGATACACATAAATTTCCATAATTTTATTTGTAGATAAAGAGTTCCAAGGTCCTCTCACCCGGCCGTAGTTTGGACACCCCGGCCCTAAAGCCTAGTCCAGGTGGGGGGGTGGGGGGGATGAGAATCAATTGTTAATAGCTACCATAAACTATTGATACATATAGTAAAACAAATAAAAACAAACACTGCAAAATACCAACATTTTTACATTTTATTTTTTTTTTCCTTTTTTGTTTGAAAGAACTGCATTCTCACGTGTAGGAATTTCTGCTCAAAACCAAATAATGTTTTCATGTGAAAACCTCTACGGGTTTTTTTTTTTTGCCATTCTACTCAAACTGGACCATTATTCAGCGAATCCCTTTCCAGCCAGTCACACCCTTAACTGTTCCCCCACACCCACAGTTATAGGACATGATTAATCCAGCCAGACATTAAACGCCTGCTTGTTTTTAAAAAAGAAACAAAAATATCAGGCAAGGAGAAAGTAAATAGATAGTCAGGCACGGTCTTCTACGTGAGAGTTGGGGTGATCCGTCTTCTTGGTTTTACTGATAGTAAGAAATAAAACGGCTCTATTGAGTACAATGCAAGGTTGCCATGGCGCCTCCTAGAGGCTGCGTCTAAACTCCCTGCTCTTGGTTTACATGTAACAAATGGAAAAATAAAAAGTTTTTAGATAAACCCTCCCCCTCAAATAACCCTCACCCTCCTCCTCCAGCTCCCTCACAATGGTGTGTGCACATTTATTGAAGCATAAACATGGCCACGTCAATTCCAGCCAAAAGAAAGTCTCTGTATGTGCATATGAGAGGGCTCCACTCCAGAGGGTGAGGATGATCCCTAGTATTTCACTCCTGGGACGAACTCCTTGGCTTCAGGGTTTAAGCTGCTCTTGCGCTGAGATTAGACAAGAGAAAAAAAGAAATCATGACATCAATCGCACTACTTACTACATTCCAGTGCTTCTCAATAGAACTAATGAACTCTTCACAGCAATCATTGTTTTTATGCTGATGTTATGCAAAACATGCTGGAGCAAAGTGTGTAATGTTGGAGTCAATCTTCTAGCAGAAGCTAGAACCAACCAGAATTTCAAGTTAAGCAAGGAAAGTCAAGCATCTGCACATACAAACATCCAGGCACTAAAAAAACAAGTTTGCATGTTAAGTGCAGAGGCCGCACGATATATTGATTCAGTATTGACAGTGTGTGTATCTGCATTATTTACATGCAGGCTGTGCAATGTCAAGTGGGGCTTATAGTCAATTGCACCCCAGTTCAGAACACATGTGATTTGTGGATTATGTTTAATAAGAGTGAAAGTTTAGCAATTCTACATTTGTTACTGTGTAAACATTTGTCATTTACACAGTACATTATTAAACAAATTAAAATCAGGTGAAGATACTACATATATTATATATATTTATATAAATGTAAATTAACCTTACCACAATCTCCTCTGTGTTGCTGTTACTGACCGACAAGCCGTTAAACTGCTGCTGAATCTGTCCCAAGCCTGGTGGAAGGTCTCTGGCTGGAATAAACCAATCCTGATCCTCCTCATCCAACATTTCCTGAAAACAGCGCTCCAGAAACTCTTGCTCCAAGAGCTCCTCCTCTACCTGAGAAATGGTAAGGGAAGACAACAGAAATAGAATAAACAGTGAAAACCTGTCTTACATAAGAACTGGAGGTAAAACCTCCACCCTGCACTTGTTTGTATAATGAGTACATGCCGGTGAGGATAATACAGACAGGCCACTGCTTGTTAATACATGGTGCGCAAAGACGGTTAAGCAAATTAATGTGTGCTGTAGAAAATACTGGAACATAAATCTATAACCAAACCATCCATCGCTAAAACACAGACCACCAGACAATGGGCCCTCAGTATCCGCATCTGTGCTAACATGGCTTGTTTTTTGTACAAACCTGTCGATTGTATTCCTCTTCATTCTCCATCCACATGTACTCTGCGAACGGGTTGACCTCTCCCTCTGCATGCCCATTGGTTACAGAGTCTTTTCCATCTTTCCCTGGAGCGCTGCCTCCCAGCGTCTTTGCTAGATCAGGTCCGTTCAGATCTGTGGGCTCTAGAGGATAAAAAAAAAGACAGAATACATGTTAAACATCAGATCACACATTAAACACATCATGGCCGCAGAGAAGTGAATCTGTACCTAAAATACGGCTTTTCACAAATAGGCAACAGTTGGTAAATATCAATTGAGAACTGTATGCTATGCTTTAATTGCAGAAATGAAACTGGAAACTGAAGATTTAAGGCAGTTTTAGAGTGTATGAGCACATCTTGGCCTTTTAATCCAGCTAGTTTTATGTAACAGTCCAAAATGTGTATAAAAATAGGAAACTTAACTATTAGACGCAGGGTTTGTCTGTTCTGCAAAGAAGACAACATAGCAGCAACAAGGCAGTTATTTCTAATACTGCCTCCACGGGAAAATTTTCTATTCTGCAAAATAATTTTCATTGTTACTTTGCTCCAGTAAAGGAAAGACATTCTAGACACCCATGATTTTTGTTTGGAAATAAAGCTTTCCATTTGTCAGATGGAAAGAGATATATATATATATATATATATAGTCAATATAGATGAAACGCTGGAGTACATAAATGTTGCAGTCATATATAAAAAGGCATGAGCTTGTGTTTCTTATAGCTTCTCAATGACCCTTTACGTAATGCTTAGGAAATTCACAGCAGGCAATTCAAGGCTGTAAAAAAAGTCAATATACAGCAAACTAATGGCAACAGCTAAAAATATTACAGGAGGTTCAGTGTACCAAAATTATCACCAATCTTTACACCTAGACCAAAATTGTGTAGTCTGTTCCAGATTAAAATGAGGGATAAACCACATGCAGCAGATCCGAGTCTTAGTTGTTCCCGTAATTTCTTATACTCACTTCAGTCAGTTCCCTCTTACGTGCGCACACGCACACCTTTTAGAGAAGACTAAGCACCTATTGCTGTGTTAGCAGACAGATTAAATAAACAGAGCAGTCTGCACATACAGATAAAGACAAATCAGGACTGGCAGGATTCCTCAGAGAACAGCAAGGGGGTTTGTATGGCCAAAACTTACACAGTGTGGATGTGGAATAGACAAAGTAAAATTCACAGCAAATAAAATCATATTAGCAAAAGGAAAGCTTAGATTGTAGACTTGTTTCATTTATTTCCCACTGGAACAATTGTAGTTATATGAAAAGATTTGCATGCTGAAATTTACCTTTACATTCAAGCCACATACGAGTTTGAAAAGTCTTAAATGTTCTAAACATTGGTGGAATGTTACAACATCTTATCATTTATCTCATCATCGCTTAGCCAATTAGCTCACAGTGTGGAATAGTTTTCTCACTTTCGAATCACATGTGCAAATAGTTTTTATAATTTACGTGACACACCTGCCATGTGTTTGCTGGATTCCAAAACAAGAGAAAATTTTTTACTTAGTTACTCACACATGCACGGCAAGCAATGGGACATTTACTACTTTGTTTATAACATCTTACCGTACTTGCAATCAATTATTAACAAGACAAACAGCACATACATGCACATCTACAGAACAGTGCAATGTTTCACTGTAGTCTGTAGTGGATTAGCAACATGCTCATTATTTAACTTGATAAATAAAAGTAAACATGCTGATGGGAAACCAAAGAAATGGCCCCTCCAACACAAACCACCATTCTGTAATACAACCTTATTTTGAGCAGTAAACACTAAGCGGTGGCATAGTGGTTCGCACGGTCGCCTCACAGCAAGAAAGTCCGGGTTTGATTCCCGGGCAATGGATGAGTGAATGAAACACTGCATTGCAGCTATATGATTGTATGAACATGGATTTCCTGTAAAAGATTTATAAAGCAGCGCACTTACTGTACTGCACAATATCATTTCTTAAATTGGTAGTAAGCTTTATACAATAAAATCTAAATACAGTAAAGAAAAGGACTGCCTTATATTATTCATTCATTCATTCATCTTCTAACCCACTTATTCGGGTCATGGGGGTCTGCTGGAGCCCATCTCAGCGCATATAGAGCAAAAGTCGCCAATCCAAAACCTATAGTGTATTAATTTTGGATTGTGGGAAGAAACCAAAGACGCAAACCCAGGGTGAAAACATCCAAACTCTGCGCGCAAAGATCCCGAGAATCGACCCTGGGACCTTCTTGCTGTGTGGCTACACCACTACGCCACCCTGAATTATCTAAATTTCCCATTTTTTATTTGGGTCTTGATAAAGTAAATAAAAGATGAACTTTGCATTTACGATTCATCACCATATTTCCACATTTAACACCTTTTTCAGAGGTAGAAAATAAACACCATTTTAACAGGTAAAATATACATTATAAATATGTAAACTTAAAATCCTCAACCCATTATGCTTGCCAGTTTATTCCTTGTTAACGACTATTCCTTATAACAGAGGGAAAGATCAGAATACATATTCAGGCTTGGCAAATTCCTCAGTTTAATGTTAATTCAACCTGAAAAATTTCTTTCCAACAAAGATTTGCTCACCTTTGGTGATGGCAGGTTTGAAAAACAGGTCTTTGTTGATGTGTGTTCCCATATCATGCTGTTGTCAACATTTGTTTAGACACATGGAAATTAATCATTTAACAAAAATCATCATTTTACATTTACAGCATTTGGCAGATGGCTTTATCCTGAGCGACCGACAACAGGGCCGTTAGGGGTTGAGGGCATTGCTCAGGGGTTGCTTGGTATCGACTACTGTCTTTAGTGCATCAGCCCAACACCTTAACCACCACATCATCTTTTTGGGTGACACAGGTATCTTTAAAAAAAAGCTGTAAGTCGATTTTGTGAATAAGGGGTGTCTTATTTTAGCAGGTATAATGTGTGTTATTCATACACATTTTGTTTAATGAAGTAAGGCCATGGGCAAATAATGATTGAAAGGATTTAGAATAAGGTAACAAGTGATTAAAGGAAAGGGAACATTTGGCAGATAAACATGCTTTTTCTGAGAGAGACTTTCTAACGTGCACGTTGTCAGATCAGTGGGAAACTCCTTTTGTATAACGCTATGAAAGGGTGAAGTCTATCTAGTTTGCACAGTGGATTTAAGGGTTTGTGTTTTTTTTACGTCTGAAAGATTTGTTTCTCAGTCTGCCTTAGTTACACACTGGGAGACACATTTTAATATTTTAGACATTCCTGGAAACGTGCGTCATTGGCACCCCTATTAAGTTTAATGTTTTTGCTAGATTACACTTGGGCTGATTAATGCGAGCGATGTTTATATTGTTCATATAAATACTGCATTAAGTCAGCGCATCGGTCATTTTATTCTAGCTCAAGCAGCTGTGTGAATACAGTTTGAATAAGAGGAGAAATTTAGATTGAATGAAAAAGCAAAGATTTTGTTTGGCATGTAGATGTGGATTGGATTTTTATCACCGACGTTCAATCACAAGCTAAAGTCATGTTAACAGACCATAACTGCACAGAGCATGAACCAATTATAAGGTTGCCAAATACAAAAAGGCTGTTTGCACCTTGTCACTTTTCCTGATGGGATAACTATCTATGAAGACCCTCAGATACGTTAAGAAACGGATATCAATCGCAACATTCAAACCACTTCAGGTGTTCAGGCAAAACTGGAATCTAAAGTCCAAATACATCTGCCTACATAGGCCAGCATTTGTCTCCTCCCACACAGAAGTACGTCATTTGCTTTAACACGCTTTTTGATGTAACCTGATCTATTACAGCATGACTGAGGAGAGAGTACCTCTTCGTTAAATTGCAGGCTCATACAGATATTCGCTTCATCTTGCTTTGTTAAAAAATTCAGCACTATATATTTTCCCCACAAGTGTTGCCTCAGAGTTCCATTCTCATCCATGTCACTCGCTGGATCTTGACTAGAAATGTGAACGCTGTAAAAATGCTGCACATAACAAATGCTGCCTTTTGGAGTGTGCGTGTAAGCATTGTTGCTTCTTGTTTATTTCGTGACTGCATTTGCAAAACCAAAGGGAGAAAAAAAAGGTGCCAAAATAGAGGTGCATTTCAGGCCTGCTAAAACATGTAAAAAATTATATTTAGAATGAAATAAAATCTCAGATTCATGTCGATTTGCTGAGACACAGTTACGTGGCTTAGGTTTAATTAGAATCTCTGACAATTCAGATAGCGAGCAAACCTTGAATACTTTCACAAACAAGGTGAAAGATAAAGGGAATTACATCAAAGGAGAATGTGGGTGTGGGGAGCAACATTTGGGGAGAACCAAGTAAGTGTGGTGTGAGAGTTGAGCATGGAGAGAGAAATGATAATCCAGAGTTGAGTTGGAGTGGGGCAATTATAAAAGCGTGGAGCAAAAATGTTTACCACTCCACTGCCACAAACTATGGCAAGATGATGTTTATCTTTAGTAGCCACTTTATCCAAGTCATATTGGATGTAAAGCGCAGCCGATTATAGATAGCCATCGAGCAAGAACAGGTAACGGACATCAAACCTGGTCTTTTACAGACAAACTGTGAACTTAACTTACACAGCTCTTGCATCAGTAGACCTATAAAAAAAAAAAGTATCTTATGAGCATCAAAACATGATCGTCATAACGCCTAGCCCTAATTTTAAAAGATTGTCTATTACAGAGACAACTCCCGAGGAAGTACATGACTAGCACGTCTGCTCGAAAATTAGTTCGTCTTACGGATCAGATGTGTGAACATGACCTCATTTCTACATTTATGAAGGCAACACTGAGTTTGTGTTAATTACGTCCCTTGTGCCATTTCCTGACTTTATACAGATGGATTTCCCCATTCATTAAACCCCTAACATTTTTAGGCATCATTAAGATAGGTGTTCAAAGTGTGGTTATATAAACACATGAATAGATTCACTAAGCCTTGAACAACAAAAAGAAGCAACAGCATCAGCACTATGTTACAGTCAGAAGATAGGAAAAATCCCAGCGTTTCTAGCTTTACCCATTTGATATGTAGTCAGAAGAGTTGGGGGGGGGGGCCCTAGGCACAACTAGATCACTTCTTACCCTCTTATTTCCTAATTCAGGGTCACAAGTGTCTGCTGGAGCCTATCCAAGCTTATATAGGGCAAGAGGCAGGTATACAGTCTGGATAGTTTGCCAGTCCATCACAGGGAACACAGATAAACAACCACTTACACACACACACACACACTCCTATGGGCAATCTTGACTCACCCATCAACCTAATGGACATATTTTTGGACTGTGGGAGAAAACCAGAGCTCGATTACTTTCTAAACATTATTTAATCCGAATAAAATATACAAACCACACTCACCTCAAGTTTCAGATAAGGTTTAAGTGCAATTATTCATAGAAAACATCCTGAGTCTGTTTTGCAATACACAGCAATATGACGCTCACAATGTGGCTCAGTTCATAGAATCCTGGGAGAAATATAAATATAAAATTCGATCCTTAAAGTCGAACGAAAAACCACAGAGGACAAGTGCAATTACGAGCTGCTTGTTGGTGTTGTTTAATAGGATCACATGGCGCGAGAACATTTTTATCGCAGATCGATTGTAAAACTTTGTTAGAGCACAGTGGATTATTTTTAAGACATTAATAAGAAATGTGATTCGGGTTCAATCGATGTTATCTATCTTTCGGTGATGCGTCTTTTAGAAACAGGAGGTCGACATGTTCATATCTGGACAAATAAAGCTCATGTAGCAGTCAGTGTGTGCTAACGTAGCACACAGCGTGTACGCCAAGTGGTAGAGGGAACAAAACAAAATGTTCTGAACGATTCAGATACTGCAAAGAAAAAGATTATTCAGATATTAAAGCATAGACAGATGTGTTCTTAAAAACAGAACAGTAAATACACCGAACGGCTTTAGGTGTGAAGTTTAAAAAAAAAACCCTTTTCACCAAAACAAAGAGCGCGCTAGCAGGCTAATGTTTGTGTTCCAGGGTTCCATGGCTGAAGGACGTTGTTGCCGTTAGAAGAGACAGTTGTTTGATAGGAACAATGTTAATCATTACAGGGGTTTTCTTCACGATTATAGCAGCAAGGTGACAAAACAATTGCACTTATACTGAAATCGGAAAAGATATGAAACAAGCAACAATAATCTTTTAACCAATGTGATTTAACAAAGGGACGAGTCAATTAACTAAAAAAAGGCGATTTCATGTTCCAGAGCAACAACAAGGGGGATTAAACCTCATCCCCCCCCCCATTAACCTCGATTTCTCTTTAAATATCTCCCGTACACGTTTATACCTGTGCGTCCGATGCCCAACACACGCGCGTGTCCAAAGATGGAGTTAGTAAAACACGTAAATGCCTAAATTCTTTAGTTTTAAAATACAAAAACAATTTTAGAAACCAATTAAGGAAAGGTTTAAATTATTATACCCGGCATGGCGATCTTTCTAGTCCGTCGAAAACCACCGAAAACACTTAATTCCGCACAAAGAGCAGAGGGGTAATTCCTTCACTCGCCGTGTAGTTGAGTAGCTTAACTACTGTCGGCTAAACGCGTTCAGGACGCGGTGGTCACGTGGTCTGTGCTTAAACAAACACGTAGACTCGGCCGTGCTCCTGACTGCGCATGCGCTCGCGCGGGAACCTTTATTAGCGTCGAAGAGACGCTTCTGGCGTTTTGGTAGATTGTCATACTCACGACTTAAACTTATCCATTTTGTCTTTATCCAGTTCGGCTTTTAATTAGGCTGTGGTTAAGGCCTTGATCAGGGATCCTCCAGTAGCAGCTTGATTACCTGGGCACTGAACCGATCACAAGTCCAGCACCAGGTTCTTCCTGGTGCAGAAATGACCTCAGAAATCAGACAGGTTTCACCCACACACGTGTAAATATAAATATTAGTTAAATTATATCAGTCAATCTCGGAATCATTTCTGCAGGAATTATGGGTAAATTCAATATAAAATGGTTAGTGTTAAACATTTAGATATCACATACTGAGTACACCAATGCAGAATAATAAGCATTGTGAACGCATACAATTAATTTCTTAAACTCCAATATTTCATTTTACACTTATATTAGATTTTTTTTCTCCAATTACATCGCCACCACTTTCAGAACCTTGTCTTAATTTACATTTGTAAAACTGACTGATGTTGTTATCCAAAACATTTTACGACTAACAAGACAGGATAACTGGGCGATCGGATTTAAAAAAGGAGTTTAATATCCATTAATTTCTCCTCGATTTAATCATAAACTGTTGTTTATTCTGGGATAAAAGTAGGTGTGACTCATTTCCACCGTTTAGTGACTGCGACTAACGGAAATGACTGACGAAATGCGCCCCTACTGGAAATATGCTGAAATGACATTTTGTTCACAACGGGGCTCATTCTAACAACACCGTATGAATATCCTCTAATTTAGTAACATTATAATAGACACACTCTAAATGATGCCTATATTAGATTAGTTGCAGTGGCCACTGATGATATCTGATATATAAGGGACAGTGGTGACTCAACGCCGAATTGTTGATCGGTAGACCAGGAAGATCTGGGTTCTAGCCCCACCTCCGCTACTCAAGGGAGCAATACCCTTAACCCTTCCTGCTTCAAGGGCGCTGTACAATAGCTGACAAAAATTGAATCCCTTTCCCTTTCCCTAATATGATGAGGTTGTGCTATTTGCACTCATTGTACACACACATGCAGTATTTGCACTCATTGTACACACACATGCATTATTTGCACTCATTGTACACACACATGCAGTATTTGCACTCATTGTACACACACATGCAGTATTTGCACTCATTGTA